>JAODVM010282652.1:0-12191 GCA_025400095.1 Phenganax marumi | reverse complement strand
AAGGCTTGCACCAGAATGCAGAATATGTGAGAAGGTTGGTGGCCATCAGCATGCAGGTCAATTGAAGCAAGCCATTGCAAAGTGGGGGCAATCCCACAACAAGACCGAGCTGAAGGATGATTTGTGGGCTGGCCAAATGGCCTCACAATTCATCTGTCTCTTGTCCCATTGGCGAAGACTAAGGCAAGATGCTGAGAAAATCAAGCAATGCTTGAGAAGAGCCAATGGAGCACAAAGGTCAACCATTGAAGAGCTGGTGGCTTTAGAGGCAGGTGTGGCTTGCAAGAAAGCCACAAAATTGCCTTGCAAAAGCTCCAGTTCTGCTTCTTTGGCCTGTGAGAAGGCCCATGAAGGTAAAGAAAAAGCTGAGGAGAAAAGGGAATTGAAAGCTGAAGTGTCAGATGTGTCATTGGATTCAAATGGCTACCCACTGACCTTGGTTTCCCCAAGGGCTGGCAACACAGCCAAAATTTGGTCAACGCTGAAAGAAGCATATGTCGAATTGCAGACCACAGAAAAATTTAATGACATTGTCGTGGTTTCCATGTTTACAAATGAAGCAAAGCCCTTTTCCCAGCCAGCCAAGCTGAAAGGCCACGCTGGGGAAATCCGACATATCATTCCAGCACTAGCAGCAGTGGCCTGGGAGAAGGCCCATGAATGTGAAGCATTTGCCCACATGGCAGAAGCTTGCCGCCAATTGTCAAGCTTTACAATATCACATCACAGGATGATTTTTTCACGGCCAGGGACGATGAAGCAGCAGGGTGCTTGAGAAAAAGCACGCCGCACTATGTTTGGCTGCTTGAATTCTTTAGCGATAGTGTCAAGTTCACTTTGACATCCAATTGCCATTTTTTGTTGCGCATAGCAGCCATGTGCCATTTCCAAAACCCAGCAAGTTTCTGGACATACAAGCAGGAGTCCTTCATGGGGTACGTCAGCGTCCTAGGCCATTCTTGCTCTCATGGAACCAGGGCATGCAAGCTCAGCGAATCCTTTATCACCAAATACCTATTGGCAGTGCAGTTGAGGATCAATGAGCTGATCTAAAGCTCAAATGGCTTGAAAGAAAGCCCTCTATTTCACTGTACAGCTTAGTTTCACAGCACTCAAATGGCTTGAAAGAAAGCCCTCCAGGACCTTCAGAGCTTTTGTGGCTTCAAGCAACGGTATCTATATATATATATGTTTCTCTGTACAGCTTAGTTTCACAGCAAGGCCCCAAGGAAAAACAGGACCAATATCCAGGACCAATCTGGACCAATATCAAAAATCAATATGGACCTATATCAAGGACCAATCTGGACCAATATTTCCAAACCAATCTAGACCAATCTGGACCAATACCAGGATTGGTCCCCTAATGACTGAGAAGTTACTGTCTTAGACCAATATTCAATCGGGATTCAGGACCAATCCAGGGATTGGTGTTTTTCCATATCGGATTCTCAGGGTAAGGGCAGTGCCTCAATGGTGGAATCGGCTGTTTGCTCTCTGCAGTCCTACTTAAATATAGTCCTGAAGAACATCCTGAAGAGGACTCTAAAGGCTTGTGAATGCCGTTGACTGCGCCTATTACAATGGATTGTACGACCAAGATACTTGCTGCTCCGATCTGCCTAAGGGCAGTCCCACGTTTCGAAGTTTTTCTGCCAGAACTCTGTTCGGCTCATCATGCAGGAGGAATTTTTTCGGTGGCCACGAGAAGATGGTCCCTGACTGTGATATCTTTCTGGGGGCTTCGAATTAAAGTACCCTCCCCCGAAACAATCATGGAAGTGGAACATGGACCCCCGGAAGACCATTTTCCTTTACAAACAGGGGGTTGTCCATTTCCATGTTTGGCCAGAGGGGGGTGTTTTCTTCATGGGTGTGTCCTTTTTCAGAGGGAAGCCCACCAGTTCGACCCTGTGTTTGGAAGACCATTTTCCTTTACAAACAGGGGGTAGTCCATTTCCATGTTTGGCCAGGAGGGGGTGTATACTTCATGGGTTTGTCCTTTTTCAGAGGGAAGCCCACCAGTTCGACCCTGTGTTTGGTCGAACAAATACATCCCAAACCCACTGCCTTGGGGGGTTCTCCCTCTTGAAATTACAAGCCACTGTCTTGGTGGTCGGTGACTTCGAAACTTCTCTCTCCTTTTCATTTTTGTTCTATCGAAACATCAGGTCCCTTTACTCTGTCCCGGTCACGGATATGAATCAATGAAGGGCTCAAAAGACCAGCTGCGTAGAGCTTCAAAACACCAGCTGGTGGGCTCAGCTGAGTCAGCTGGTGCTGAAACACCACATCTCTCTGACGATTCGCACGCTTTCTCTGCAAATCTTGGGCTACCGGCAGAACACGACTCCTCAGCTTCCAGGTCTAAGCATCAATGCTCGGCGCGAACAAAGTGTCATGCGTTAGCAATATACCTCAGTTGCGTGCACGAGTGTAAATAGAACAACCGCAGCGCTTCCACTGCCGAAACAAATTGCTAGTTGCAAGAACGATACACACTCTTCCCGGTGAAATTTAGGCCACTGTTGGAACAGTTGCTCCAAAGTAGGAAAGAATTTGGCCATGTCCCTGTGAACCCTGACATACGGTGATGGCCATGGTGGGAAACCATATCACCTGAACTGACACTGTCTTCCTTGTGCAGCGCAGTGATTGTCAGACACATGCCCAAACACGTCTACGGTGATAGCTGCGTCCAAAAAGCCAGCAGGACTTGGAACTGGTTTGGTTCGATGTACCATGGGCAGGCCAGAGACTCACTATCGTACGACCCTCGCGTATCCCAAAGCAATGAATACTCCGTAGCTTCCGCGCCCTGCGCTGGAAGGTTAGGTTTGTGGGCATTCGCTTGGGTAAGCGGCCAATGAACAGAAACATCCTGTGTTAAAACATCCCCGCTCAGGACCTCCACGAGCCCATAAAAACCGTTTTTTTCGCTACCGAGTCACTACATGAATTCGAACAAGACATCGTATGGATCTGTGACAAACTTCAAGACAAACCTTTCGGAGCTACGGTACGGTCTTGGACAGGGTGAGTGGCGTGGTGGAAGCAAGACTGCACATCTGACGACGCGCGCCAACCACTGAAAGGTGCATTGGCGCGCCATTCCTGCACGGTTTTTTCGCAATTTCAGCTTCAAAATCAACAGGTTCAATTACTGTCAAAGGTGTCCTACAAAAAATCCGCTCAAAATGGCCTTGCCAGTGGCTGCTGGGCTCAACTTTTCTCAAGGGCTGACACGGTCAGGAAGGTCCTGCCACACGTCCTCTGCAAGGTCGAACATGTCCCTAGGAACGAAATCTCCCCAAGTGAGCAGCAGCCTTGTGGACAAGCACGGGCCTCCATCCTTGGGATAGGTCCCGGCAAACCACATCGTTGTGTGGTAGACGTGAGCGAGGGTGACTGCTGATCTTCGGGTTGGAGGCTCATGATCTGGCTCCTGGCCCTGGCTGCTTGGCCGGCTGGCCACCAAGTAAAAATGAGTCCGTCGTCCAGACCCTTTCGCTTCTTGCTGTTCCAAAGCGTCTTGTCCCATCCGATATTTGTGGGTGCACCACGTCACCTCCAGAACAACATCTCCAGCGATAAAATGCCGAGCTGCACCCAAAATGCGTGCACTTCGAGCCAGCTGGTGAAGCAAAGAATACCCGAGGAGATCGGCTGTGATCCTCGAGCCTAGGCTCCAATCGGCCAGGGCAAAGTAGAGGTAAGCCTTCTTCTCTTCAGGCTCTGTTACCATCCCAATGTGTATTGGTGGGCTCCGGTGCAGATAATGCAAGACAATGGGCCCCAACTCAGCAGGCCATGTCCGGACAAGCCTTTGGAACGTCTTCCAATTAGGCTCCTTGAACAAGGAAATGAACTCTGGCGTCCTCGTGTGTCCAATGGCCTCCAGCCAAGTTTCAAAATTGTTTTTCGCCGCCGCTGCTCGGCAATCAGCGCCTGCAGCATCGTGATCTGCCCTGTCCTCCTCCGGTTCAGCATCTGGTTCAGCTGTCTCGACATCCTGGTGGTCTGGCAGCCCTTCAATGGAGGATGCCAGCTGCTGCCAAGTCGAGAAAAGCTCTTGGCCAGATTGGCCCAATAGTTCACCCAGGTCCATCCATGTGTCTCCTCTGCAACAAAATGAAGATGTCAAAGCTGCAGCAGAAGCCTCCTAGATCCCCGGTTTAAAGTTTAAACATATGTTTTTTATACGCCCCTCTGTCGACGGCTACAAACCCGAAAGAAATTTTAGACATTGACGCGTCCTTGCTCATACCACTGTAGCCATTGAGAAACCTGCTCTCGACCAGGGAAGGTCGTGTCCACAAACCCAGCGTGCCGCAACAGGTATAAAGTCTTCTGGGTGCGGCCCAATATGTTGAAAAGGGCTTTCGGCTCCAAGTGAAAAGAATTCCAAAGGCTACGGTGAAGAGGCAAACATAGCACCACCTGGTCTGCTGTCCTGCCTTGAAAGCCTAAGGAAGTAGCGACTTCGACGGTGCCGGCCACGGGCACAAGAGCGGCCACATGTTTCACCGCATGGTAATTCAGAATGCATTGCGCCCGATGCCTTGTCAGGATCACGACATGCGAGCCTGCAGCTCCAGCCGCATAGCACGCCACCCCCGCTGCTGCAAAGGCTGCGAGCGGGCACACATGGGCTTGCCCACCTCTTTCCTCCTCCAACCAGATTGGAGGCTGAACCCACACCAATTGCGGAACTTCTGGGGAGGCTCCGCTGTTGCACCAAATGGGTGGAAAGAGAGGTCGTTCTTGAACGCGGACGATTTCACCATTTCGCAGCCAGCCATCCCTCCCCGCGGTGGTTGTAAAGGGGGGGATTCGTGAGGATGTGGTTGTACATGAGGTGATTCAAGAGCCGTGCCACACGTGGAGTCAATCGGCTGGATGGCAGCTCGGCATTCAAGAAGTTGATTGCCGTGGCGATGGTCTGAGGCTCCTCCCTGCGCAGCCGGTGGAACAAGTACTGGAGTAGGTTCAGGTTCAAGGCCCCCTGGAAAAAGGATTCCATTCCTTGCCAATGCCTCTCCGCCCTTTGGCTGCTGTCCTGGCAAGGGTCTCCCAGCAAGCAGACCTTGCCTGAGCAACAGCAAGCCACGAAACATTCAGCAAAAAAAACAACTGGTACTGACGACGGCAACACAGAGCCAAAAATATCAGAACTTAGCTCCGCATTGGATACACAGAACACTCGGATTGAATTCACCATCGAACCAGCGAGACTGAAAGTTGCAGAAGGGAATGCTGAGGCTGGGACAATTTGCATCCAAATGAGAAGACAGATGGAAAAGCAAAGCTACAAACTCCGCTGCAGTGATTACGCCAGCTTCATCCACGGCCAGGAAAGTGATGTTCTTGGGAAGCCGATGCGTTTTTGGCGCAGACGGACCGATCACCGATCCCAAAGTCGCAACACAGATGTTACGCGAAGCAACCACCCCAGCAGAAGCATCAGGAATCCTCTGTTCAACCCTCTCCCGGGCATTGATGAGGACCCCGTGCGCTTGCGGCGCTTGGTGCTGCTCGCCAGCCAGTAATTTCTCGATTTCTTCCAGCAACCGAGCACTGGCAGCTGCGACGTCTCGAGCCATGGGCAAGAGTTTGTCGGCCACCAAAGCATCAAGGACCAACGGCTCCTCCTCCACACTAAGCTTTTGGGAGCCAAGCACACGCAGGCCACCTTCGAAATGTCCGCGGAAACACTTGACAGCCTGGGTCCGTGCGCAAGTAGTGGGTGTCAGAACCAGGATGTGGCCTCCAGTGCTGATTGCAGACTGGATCTTCTGTGGCAGAACAAGGGAAGTTTTCCGGACTCCTGGCGACGCCACCACCACATCGTAAGTGTTGGCCAAGGCTGCCACAACAGAGCTCGTCTCCTCAGAGAAAATGGAGAGCAACTGATCGGCTCCCGCGCCTTGCGCTGGGAGGTCTCCCCAATTTTGTTCAACTCCCGCGCCGTGCGCTGGGAGATCCAGAACTCGGCCGATAATGGCCATGTAAGCAGGCCCGTGCCCTGACCAGTCGCCTAAGCGCACTCTGGCTCTGTAACCGGCTAAAATCTGGAGCGGGCTTCTCAACTTAATGAACCGAGCCTGCCAGTCGAAGGTCACGATGTGGAGGGTTGTGGACTCCACACCGCTGCCACCAGGAGCCAGCCAGTCCACAATGAGAACCTGTCCGGTATGGAAACACAGCGACAAAACGGCCATTTGAAGGAAGGGGGTGCTAAATCAGGCAGAGGAAATATATAAAGAAGGAGAGATTACTGTAGGAGGAGAGAGGAAATTCTGTCTTCACATATAAAATGCAAGCAGGACTCGTGCCCGACCCAGAGCCTTGCCATCGACGTTCTCATACTCCACTGGAGTGGAAGCGTTGACAAAGTCAACTTCACGGGACCTCGGGAAAGGGCAAAACACAGGTTCGCGAAACAGCACGCGCCACGAGACTTGACGGTAAAAGGAATTGCTAGCACATTGGTTTCTAAGGTTCCAGCACGCGGATCCGCTGCGACATGGCCCATTTCTCCATGTCTTCTTCTTTGAGAACAAAGCCCAGAGCAACGTCTCCACCACCATGGTGCAGCTCTAGCACTGTGTTTCTGGGCCGGGCCCCTTTCACGAGCTCCACATCAAACAGCGGCCGGGCCATGGACTCTCGGAGTTGGCTTTCGACTGAAGCAATGAGTTGGGAAAGACACCAGGTCCACAGCTCTGACTGCCAAGGTTGAACCTCTCCACCTAAACACCCTGCATTCGTGTAAGCAGGGGCTAAAGCATCATTGAGCCCGTGAGCCATCGAAGCAGCGCGCCACAGCGCAGCATCCAAAAGGAAGGTGGCAAAGTCTTTGGGGCGAGATGAAGCTGCCAGGCGGCTCAATGCAACCGCTGGCATCCAAGTGCGGGGCCGCAAAGATCCCCTACACCACTGAGGCCGGTCAGGAACTCTAGCAGACCGAGGGCAATGAAAGTAACTGAAGACCTGAGAAGTAAAGAAAAAAATGAACAATGGGCTCCAAACATGGACAAAACGAAAAAAATCCGAATGTGGCTGCGCCCTGGTCAATCCGTGGAAATGCCTGCGCAATAGTTAAATAGGTTTGATCCATTTCACCGCCCTAAACTCAGGACCCAACACCGGCAGCTGTTTGCAGCTGATCAAAGCACCCGTCCAGAAGAGAGCCGCGGATCTCCACGGCTGTAGTTCTTGGGACTGGACCCAATTCTGCATGCGTAGCGGCCCACAACTCGCGGGTGATCCTTGCAAGCCTACCACGCGAACCGACGATAACCAGACCGAAGGCCGGCACCCTGGCATCCAAAGTGACCACTGCCAATGACATGACGTCGTGGAAATTCCGCAAGCCAACCTCACCGGACGCCATGTGCAGCTGAGTTCTGCTGTCTCCTCTCCCGTCGCCCCAAGTCCAGCAACCATCTAATGTTAGGTTGTCCACCCAACCGAAGAGCTGCCACAACAGAAATTCCGCCACCCGCCGCACATTTGCAGCCACGTCAATGCTTTGATCTGACGGGCATTGGTACAAGGTCCAGCGGCAAGGCGTGGGGCTCGAAATTCAAAAGTACACTCCTGCGCCGTGCGCTAGGAGGTCAGTCCTCGAGCCTTTGTGAAATCTGCAGGGATCCACTTAAAAAAAGATGTCTTGGCGCACATGTCAGTGAATGCGGTCCGAAGCTAACTTCTGACACCTGTGGAACGTCGAACAAACGAAACAACATCTCAACAGCAGGCGCTGCAAGAGTTCTCGCCTGCATGTGGGCGCAGCTAGCCAGAAACTACAGCGTGTGCCTCGCACCGGCTCGGGCGCAACGGTTTCAGATCTTGACAGATGTTGCAGAGTCTTGACACATGTTATCCAGTCTGCCATCCGTGCTATTTGCCTGAAAACCAGCAATAGCCAAAATGAGAAAACACCCCTGGCAACCCGTTCAGCAATCAACAAACAAAGAAACAATCTTTCTCCTGCGCCCTGCACTATAGGAGTTATGAAGGACCAAGCCCAACCAGAGCAGCTGATTCTCTTGGAAAGACGCTCCATGTAGTGAGACTCCAGGCCATGATAGCTAAGCACTTCTTAATTTGCTGTGGTCATGGGGATCACGCTATCAGATCTCACCAGCCTTGCCATGCCTCTGCAGGCTGGCACACCTGGCTCAGGCGGCACTGGGTGTGGCAATCAAATGGCCGTACCAAATGCCAATGGCATCAGATGGGAGAATGACCTCCCAAAACGCTGCACCTGCGCAGTGAAATGACCTCTCACTTTCCCTCACCCTTCAAGATGTCACGCTTCTGCGGTATTTCACACGAATCTGACACTTGGGCCTTCCATGTAAAACTTCCTCCAAGAGCTTCCCCCAAAGGCAGGGCCTTTTGCCACTCACGCAAACGGTTGCGGACGGTTGCGGACGGCTGCGAACACAAACGCAACTTTTGGCGAACACACCTCCACCCAGACCCCCACTATAAACGAGAACCCTTGCTACGCATTCGGGAAAAAGACATGTCTTCCAAGGTTGAAGAACCCGCTATAAGGTTCAGCGGCAAGGCATGGGGCTCGAAATTCAAAAGTACACTCCTGCGCCGTGCGCTAGGAGGTCAGTCCTCGAGCCTTTGTGGAATCTGCAGGGATCCACTTAAAAAAAGATGTCCTGGCGCACATGTCAGTGAATGCGGTCCGAAGCTAACTTCTGACACCTCTGGAACGTCGAACAAACGAAACAACATCTCAGCAGCAGGCGCTGCAAGAGTTCTCGCCTGCGTGTGGGCGCAGCTAGCCAGAAAGTACAGCGTGTGCCTCGCACCGGCTCGGGTAAGGTCCAATTGCAAGGTCCAGGGTGATGGGAGTCGCACAAAGACTAAGCTGAAATTGGGTAAGCAAACACGCGGAAGAAAACGGGGGTGTTGGTTACCAAGGAGTGGAACAACCATGCTCACCATCTGTTTGGCAAAGCACACATGTTGGGTCCCCCAAAAGTTACAAGATTGTGCAAACATCTTGATAGACCAATGCCCCCCTCACCCCCGCCTAGGGATCCAAGTACCTCCTTAGAAGGTGAGCCAGGGGTGGTTTTCCAATGGTCTAAGATGGTCGTTTCGTACCTTCTGAGGAGCTACGAACGGATCCCTAGGGAATGTGTTACAACTGAACCAGCCCAGTCGCAGATCCAGCCAGGTCCCAGGCAGAAACAGACCGATGGCCGGCAGAACTGCCCGGCCACGATTTGAGACCTCATTGAAGAGGCGATCTTAGGCAGCCTTCCCAAGCCGTTATTTTAGACATGGCGAAGAATTTCTTCCTCCACCGGTTTCATGGGTGAAGAAACCATTTTCTCCCCAAACGACTCAAACTGAATCGATTGGCTAGAGTGGACCTCTCCAGTCTGCAATCTCCCGCAGGTGGACCATGTCATGTACTTGACCGGTGGGGAATTAAGGACTAAAGGACTCCTTAAGTGGGCGACTGCCCCGCAATGGCCCGGCCCGCCCGGACCGGACGATCCATGATTTGGGAAGGCCAATATGGACACATTTAGTGTAACTACATAGAATCCAGATGATTCCAGTACATTCAGGTGTCATCTGATGACATTCAGGTCCCACGACAGGGTCTCTTATCAACCTATTCTTGTGGGTCCTAGTTACCTGCCGTTACCTCAACAATCCGTGTATTCCACAGCTAGCCTGCAGACCTCCGGGTCGCGCAAAACCACAAAGGGCCAAACCACGGCCTTGAGCTCCCGCACGTGGGGTGGGAGCCAAGCGCGACCTGTGAAAGCTTTTCAGAGTTCTGAAAACATGGCAGGGATGGAAGACCTGTCTCAAGAGTGTGATTTGGGTGAGAAAGCCATCCCCAACATCATGCTTGACTGGTCAGTAAGGGGTGATCAGTGTCAAGTCATGTGGTGGGCTGGTTTGGGACTTGGAGAACCAACATCAGCAAATCAGACCGCAAATCAGTAAATCCCAAGTAATTGCCAGTCTGCAGGAGATAGATTCTGGCGCTTATTTTCTTCTCTCGTACTCAAAAAGATCAGTCGTGGAACTTCTTTGCCAACCACATGCTATGGTCAACCGTAACCTGTTTTAAGTTTTACGTGTATCAAAAAGGTTTGGTCTCCCAAAGACAAAGATTACCCCTCAAACTTCAAACCCTTCTGTGTAGAAAAATCGAAACCTTCAGCCAGCCAACCGAAGAAGTCATGACTGGGCAAAGGCCGGACCAGGCAAATCTGTAGGCTTCCCTCAAAAGGAGAGACATTGGCCCAACAAGCTCTAAGCGTTGAAAGGCCAATCAAAAGGTCGGACCACCACACTGCTTTTTGGTGGTTTGGCCGCGGTATTTTTGGGGCTGAGTTTCAAGTTTCAAAACGCTTTCAAAACCCGGTCCCCCAAAACCGGGTCCCCCATCTCGGTTTCTTTTTGAACAACCGGCGGACAAACCCGCCTGCAAGGCCAAGGCAATCCATTCTACCACGGATCCCAAATGCTGCGGAGTTGGAAAAATGAGGCTTTGTCACATGTCCTGCTGCAAAAAAACAAGATGAAGCCCACGAACCTGAATGCAGACACGTTCCTAGAAGAATCAAGTAGACTAGACTCGCACTTTTTTTGTTTAAATTTACGTAAGATGGTAAGGACATTGGGACGCCACTCTTGGAGGGTGCCTTTGGGAAGACACTCTTGAGGGCCACTCTGGTATGAGACTCTTGGAAGACGCTTTTGTGAGACACTCTTGGAGGACACTTTGGGAAGACACTCTTACATGACCCGCTCTTGTGAGACACTCATGTAAGGCACTCTTGGGGAACAGTTTGGGAAGACACTCTTGGAGGACAATTCGGGGAGACACACTTAAAGAGACACTCTTGTGAGACACTCTTGGAGGACACTTTGGCCAGACACTCTTTTGCAACACTTGGGGAAGACACTCTTGGAAGACACTCTTGGAAAGACGCTCTTGGAAGACACCCTTGTGAGACACTCTTGAAGGACAGTTTGGACAGACACACTTGTGAGACACTTTGGCAAAACACTCTTGTGAGACACTTTGGGAAGACACTCTTGTGGGACACTCTTGTGAGACACTTTGAAAAGACACTCTTTGGGAAGGCACTCTTGTGGGACAAGGACACTTTGGAAAGACATTCTTACATGACACAGTCTTGTGAGACACTCTTGTAAAGAAACTCTAGTGGAACAGTTTGGGGAGATACTCTTGGAGGACACTTTGGGAAGACACCCTTGGAAGACACTCTTGTGAGACACTCTTGGAGGACACTTTGGGAAGACACGCTTAAAGAGATACTCTTACACTCAGAGTACTACACTTGTACTATAGAAACTGACCAGTTCCGAGCGTGGAGACCTACTTTGCACAGCCCTGACGAGACGATTCGCCCTTCGAGCCACTCAGCAGCAAACACTGTAGCACGCCAATCCCACTGTGACAGCGACATTCACCCACCAACACCAAACGTCGCAACCTCAAAATTCCTTGCGCCTGCCACGAAAAATGCACACAAATACACAACGTCAAAACGCAACTCCCACTGTCACAGCCACAAATAGCGAAGCTTTCCGAGTGACGGCAAATCCTAACTTAGCCAAAAAAGGTTCGTGTGTCGGGTTTTGCTGCCGTGAGTCGGCCGGCGCCTGTGTACGCGTAGGCCGGCGAAGCGCGGAGCTTTCCGAGTGATGGCAAATCCTGACTTAGCAATAAAATAAGGTTCGTGTGTCGGGTTTTGCTGCCGTGAGTCGGCCGGCGCCTGGGTACGCGTAGGCCGGCGAAGCGCGGAGCTTTCCGAGTGACGGCAAATCCTAACTGAGCAAAATAAGGTTCGTGTGTCGGGTTTTGCTGGCCTGAGTCGGCCGGTGGCTCGGCGCATGTAGGCCGGCGGGATGTCAAGCTTGGCTGACTCGAGAACAAGTTGGGTGACTCGCATAGAGATATGCTCTCTGACTCGCGCCTACGTGTTTTCTGACTCGCGCCTGCGTGCTTTCTGACTCGCGACTCCGTGCTTTCTGACTCGAGCCGCTGTGTTTTCTGACTCGTGTTGGCCTGACTCGCGGACCTGCTTTCTGACACGGTCTACGCTCACCTTTGAAAGGTCTAAACTTGCCATTCCCAAGTAAATAGGCTTACTCGGCAACAGTTC
>JAODVM010282541.1:0-12196 GCA_025400095.1 Phenganax marumi | reverse complement strand
GCGAGATCTCGCTTGCAAACTTGCCGAAAAGTTTCCTCGCTAACCGGGATAACTTTGGCGCATATGAACAGGCCCTTAGACCAATTCTAAGTTTACTGATGATTACGTAATTCATTTCGAAACTGAAAATTCTTCCATAAAGAGCCCTTTGTATAGTTCGCGTTTGATAGCACGCATATATCACTACCAGGAAATGAGTTTAATGGTTCTTGGAATTCTAGTGCCCATACAGCTGCGCGTAGTATAGACATGCTAATTTAAAGTGTGAATGAGACTTTCACTTCAAGTTGTGAGTCAGACAGAAGTACTGAAGTCTAAGGAGGTTACTTTCATTTTAAATCAAACCCCAAACAACATTGAGCAATCAAGTACGGGATGTCATATATTTCACACAGCATCTATATTTCATGACGAGAAGGAAGAAACAAGACCAGCACACGAGGCATACTACGGAACGTGAGCGAATGGCAACGTCAAAGTACACACGACTTAAAAACGAAGATGATGCGGCAAAGCGGGCGTTGAGGGTTTACATTTATGAGAGCGAAATGAGAAAAATCAACGACTGGGTGCTGCAGTATAGGAACATTGAAACAGGAGGGGATTTATTTGGGTTATGGATAGACTCATATACCGCCGTGGTTCAGTTTGCGCTGGGACCAGGAGAGAAATGTGATCGTTACGAAACGGCGTTCTATCAAGATCTAGAGTATCTCGAAAACGCAGGAAGTCACTTGATCAAAAAACACGGCTTATGTAACATAGGACAGTGGCATTCACATCATCAGCTCAGTTTATCAAAGCCTAGTTCAGGAGATGAGAGCACGGTTTGGCGTCATATGCCCACGCTTGGTCTAACAAGATATATAGTCTGCATTGCGAACATCTCGAAACGACGACACGAATACAGCGCTACACTGAATTGTTTCCTATTTGAACTTGGGGAGAATGGAGAAGAATTACCAGTCCTCAAAGGAGACTTTCTGTTTCTTGAGAAAAGTAGTCCAATGAGTAAACACTTGGAAATAGAAGACGTGATAGCACAAGGAGCAGAAGACGTGAATGAACAAGACGTAGATGATGATGGAACAAGTATGAGTAGTTGGTCTCAATTCAAAAATGCAATACGAGGAGGCGCGCAATGGGTCAAAAGCCTTCCTGCTTCCAAGAAATGTGCGATAATTCTTGTAATGCTTGCAGTGCCACTCTTCGCCGTCACCATTGTGTTCGTTCTCACATCAAAAGATCATAAACCCATAATTTAGTTAGAAAGAATCGGTCTTAAAATCCCTTCATCTTACTATGCGATATAGCACTTATACCTGAATGGGATGAAGGCTTTATACAATTAAGCATAAACTAACATATTAAACGATATACCACACCAATTATTGCACTAACATCTCTCAAATAAAATTAGAATAAGAATAACTAGAGTAATTAGAACAATTTGAATAATTAGAATCAGAATAAGAATAGCCATGGGAGATTACGTACCTTTCGCCTTACTTGAGTTGGTAGTGGCTTCCATGCTAAGAGAGAGAAAAATAAAACACATTTTTTAAAACTGGAAAATCTATTACAAACTGTTTACTAAGCTTTCTGTTAGCAAGCTGGGAAGGTGTAAAAACAGAACTGATGAATTCACTCACCATGTAGAACGCAGTCATACTTAAAACATCTTCGACAAAACAACATGTGGAAAGAATGCATTGTCTGTTCTCTTGACGCTGATTGAGCCTCATCACTGAAACACAACAGGTTACATTAAGCAAGAAGAGAAAATCACATTGAATTATCTCTTTTTAAACACTGAAGTTTATTATGTTTTAAGTTTTTTTCGAACACACTGCTGGGAGTCACTGCAGCCGATTTACCAAGCTGGATTTCCATGAAAGGCAGATTCAGCCATCAAGGCATAAACATACTCTAATACATAATGCAGCAAATATATAGCACGAGCTAAAGTACTAAACATTGCCAACAGTTAGTCATGAACGGGTTCCATGTGAGTACTAATCTTGATGTATGTTTATTTTATTAAACTTTGCTATAATGGCTGGGTCAGGGCAAAAATGTTAGCATAGTACTGCAGGCCCAAACACCTAGTTGTTGATTTTTGTAGACAGAGAACCAGAGCAACCACAGAAAAAGTGGGTGGGTGGATTGTGGATGGGTACATTGTCTGGCTTGGCAGGAGGAACAACAAAAGGTGCTCCACTAGCCTGCACCACCTGATTTATATTTGGGCTACCAGCCTGATGTTGAGAAAACATTTTCTGCCTCTTTTGTAAATCAGCCAGCAGATAATAACAGTTACCTGTCAATATTCGGAGTGCACTGTTGAGGAGTGCCAGTACCAGTAAAACGCTGCTTGATTTCTTTGTATCTGCAGAAATATGACAATAGTAATTTAGCTTACACTTGGCATACTAACTGCCTGCTATATCAACTACATCTGGCCATAGATTTCAGTATCTTAATTGGTAAAATAATGAAGCATTTTTAATGAAGCTTAATGAAGCATTTTTCATAGTATATTCAATGAGGGTCAACCTCAATTGTGTAGCTGTTTATGTTGGACAGGAGGAAGAAAATGATATGAAATTGCACATATCTGCTACCAAGTACAACTACAATACATGCAGCGAATGATGTCACTTGAAACTCAAGAATACCTTGTTTTGATATCTTCTAATGTCCATCCTTTTCCAGGACAAAGATTTAGGATAACTTGAAATATTTCATCTGCTGGCATACCATTGCTGTTTAGTTCTACCATACAACCAGAATCTGAAGAAAATATGCCAAAAGCATTGGGTCATGGTCATTGCCACTTGACATGCTACACAAGCAGAAAGTATAGCACAAAACATGTATATACCCCTTAGTTTTGGCATTGAAGAATCTTCAGTGATTTTTTCTTCAGATTTTGTGAGATTAATGATTATTTCATAAAGAAGATCATCTGTCAAACTACCGTCATCAATCACTAGACAAAAAAACATATGCCATTTTTTTCAAATTCAGTTTCACGTACATGACAGCAATTGTTTATGACAACTGATCTTTTTTTTTACCATGATCTGGAGTTCTATGGACTTTGCCATCATAGTTTTTAATCAGTTCTTCAATGAATGTGCCATCTTGATCAAGCACTTCCTCCCCCATGTAGGGAATATTGTGTAACACTGTCTCATCCTCAACCTGGCGAACAAAATATAAATATTTCAGTATAATCATGCCTCTGAACATACACAGAAGTGAAAACAACTAATGCACAATTTTTCCATGGTATATTATAATCTGTACATGCCAAGAAGTCTTGCAGTCTAGACAACTATAAATTCCTAATAGCTAACTAAACTCCAACTGAAAAGCTCACTTCGTTAACACACAACTAGACTTAAATTATACATATCTTTTGTATTTTGTTGAGTTAGATAAATAGTAATAGGTAGAATTGCAGATGCAGAGCTACTATGTAAAGACGCTGTGATTAAATCTATTACTATTACTTGTCAAGGCGAGAGACCCTAGCATCTTTCCAAGTAAAAGTTTGTATATACTAAACAAGTAGTATAGACATTACCATGTAGTTGTGTTGCAATGACACCCACGTGAAAAAAGGCGGAATGGGGGAAACTGAATAAAGAACACGAAGACAAGTGTACTGAGGTGGATAAGTGAAGCCAGATTTTACACATGCCTAAAAGGAAGTCAAATTCATTTCATCACAAGAACTTCTGGTAACTTTGCAAAACATTTGTGGGAGCAAAAACGAACAAACAGTAAAACCAACCTTTCTTGTAGTCTGCATGTGGCCTGTGATTGGCGCAAAACTAACGGCTTTAAACTCTTTTGGTTTCTTTTGGCATTCCGCTTGCTTCTCCAACTGCTCTTTAATTCTCAACCTGTTTGCCGAGAAGCTTTTCTGAAAACAGAACATGCACAAATAGCCAGTTTTAATACTATAAGCTGAAGCTAATATAACGATTATAAGCATCTGAGTCTATAAACGTGGCATCTTATGAACTACAACACATACTTTTGACACTTGAAGTATAGGACACGAGCAAATTCAATTCTCGCGCCGCGGTTATGAAGCACGTGCTGTTTACAAAATTTCAAGCAAAGTTTTGTACCTTAATTTCCTCGTCTGCCTCGCATTTTTTCAATTCTTTCAAACGATAATACTCTTCTTCAACTGCCTTCGTTAAACGTTCAATGTCCATAGTAACTCATAAAGGAAATATTGGGAAAAATACGAAGAAATATGTTATTAATAAATAGTTGTCATTTTTGAGCACTTGACCGAGCAATATTTAGAGACTAAGTACGAAGTTCCAATATACACAGCCGACCCAAAATTTCATTTCTTCTTAGATGCGTCAAGTGTTCTAATCTTCTTAGAGTTTACATGATTTCTCGAATATATTTTTACATATTCGCTTTTCCTCGACTAGGTGGTAAAGCGATTACTCTTGGCCTTGTCGTAAGGTTAACTTCACCAAGATTTGCTTCCCAAATGAGATTAAATATCGTGTTCTCCAATACTTCTTCTGCCAAAGTTGCGAACTCCGTAGAGCTGAAAATGATCATGGACAATTAGTCCGACTAAAACACACTACTATAAATCATATTTGAGAGCATTTGCTTCCCCCTTGTTGAAGTCAAGAACTGCTTTCTGTGTGACTCTTTTCAATGCTAACCTTCTTCTTTATAGGACCCCCAGAAAAGCTGATTCGAACGGATAGAACTTTGCAATTTTAAGTGGTTGTTGTCCTTGACTTATTTGCTTACCTTCTTATTTCGTTATTAATCACATGTACAGTTTCGTCTGGCGAAGGTTGCTCCAAAACCTCGTTTCGACTCGACAAACTTTCTGCAGTTGGGGTGTTTGGACATATCGTCACAATTGGGATGTTCTAAACATGAAAAAACACGAAACTTTTACATTTTATTGGAACCACCGGAGCAAGAACAACACAACTTTCGATTGCACCAATCAAATTCCTTTCACAAAACATGCTCTGTAGACAACTTCTGAGTTCTACGACACCTCACAAAAACAATTCCAGTCTTCAAACCTTTGCACTGGGATATGCAGCATCAACATGCTTCATCGCTTCATTATTTCGACCAGTACAAATTTCTGCATCATTCGCAGGAGAACTTTCAACCTGTCTGAAGCATGGGATAGGTTCATCCTTCAGACTGCTGATATCAGTATGAAAATTTTCATCATCTAATAAACCTCTGAAAAATAGTAATGTACGGAATTATGTTGGCAATGGAAGAAACCATAAATACATGGCAACAATATGATTAAGTTAGTTCATGTTTTACCTAAGTATTACAGACAGAACTTCGGTGACGACGCGAAGTTCCGCGCGTGATGATGACGTCACACTCGTATCATTGTTTCTGTCGTTTCTGATTGTATGCTTACTACAAGAAAAGGATGATAAATATCTCTTGTTGGATCTCTAGGAAGGACACTGCAGAACTGATACAGCTATCGCTGATAGGGTTGCAACAAAGGATCAATATGAGACAACTCTTACTGGATCTGTAGGAAAAACAGTTTAGAACTAATAGAACTACCCACTATAGATTGATATAGCATAATTTACCGCATCAAAGTAGAGGTGAGCCTCAACATATTTCTATCAATATGAATATCGCCAGCCTCGAGTGTTTGAGCCGTGACACTAAGATGCAACAGGAAAGGCTTGGGCACCACAGGAACATTTCTCTCCACATTACCATTCCCAGATCTCGCGCGGTTCCTAGCCTTCCCAGAAGCAATTGGGGGCAAAGCGATGAACTTTTTAAGATCTCCTTCGGACTTTGAGAGCCGCTTCATTGCCTCGTTCTTATTTTTCGAATTATTTTTCTCCTTTTCAAGATCTTTCTCAGTGATTGTAAAAATATGCATCTGTTCTTCTTCCAAAACTAACCATTCTTGAAGTTTTATGTTGTATTGATCCGTTAAAGTGTCATCCGTTATCTGGAAGAAAGAGCGAATGAACCTTATTCAATTTTGCCTGGTGCTAATTGCTGAGGTTTAACAATTAGAGTCTTACCTCGCATAGCAAATCTAGATCTTGCAATGCTGGTGAACCAGATGAAAAGAATGTTATCTAGTAAAAGTACAAAATTTATTAATCACAGTCCAGCAAGTGATACACCGTTCGACAAATGTTCCCAACCTTTACAACAACACTACTTCCAGGTCTAATGACTCCATACCGTGGATGAACTTCGATAACCTGTTAGAAGGAAATGCACTTGTTTCATACCTAATCAGCAAAAGGTAGATATCGCGCAGGCTTCGTGCATGCTATTTGGACTCTTACATTATGTTCAGGAGTGGTTTCAAGCACCCAAGTATATGATATCGTATGCAGACTGTGGTTGTTTGAAAGAAAGATCACTTTAGATTTCTGTGTAAATAAAGGCACCCGACCAAAATGGACTCGCTCTTCCGATAGAGAAGCCAACTAGAGAAAAAAATAAAACAGGATTTGCGAATGGACGCATTAGACATTTCTTTCAGCCAAACGATCTCTTAGTCCATCTGAACTTATATAAAAAACACTTGAGCTCTGACAGAGTTGAGCCATGATAACCTGGTACCTGAGAGGGAACTGCAGCAATCTGTCGACTAGGAATATCATGTACACGATGCTCTCCGAAAGACATCGTCTTTCCCGTTAGTCTATGATCATAACCTACGCCAGTGAATGTCACTACTGTTGTCTCGCATCCCAAAACACGTACAGGAATATCGATCTAAAACATTTGAGAAAAGAGAACTCAAATGTGAGATCATTTGGTCTTCCTTGAGATATATATGAAGCCATGAAAGTGACAGTATAGGGTTACAAAACCAACCAAAAATCACCCATCTGTCGTTTTTCAGAGGTGAAGGAAAAAGGCAAATCAATATACTAACAGCATATGTCTTCGCTTCTAGTGGTTCAAATACCCAGTGAATCAAGGCTGTTTTACCAGGAGCAATCGTACCAGTTGGATTTAAACACGTGAAGATCTCGCAACAGTAATTATCCTAAATAAGAACAACAGAAACAGTTGGTTAAATTCAGCATGACCTCCTCACTGACTACAAAACACCACTGTATTGCAGGGCAAGTTGTGTTGTTGCATCCATAACATCTCCAAGAAGATAAAATACTGTTTTTCAAGTTTTTCTAAGGTCTTAAATCTTAGTAATTGTTTAAAAAAGTCCTTTTCGGAACAGGGCAAACAAACTAATCACCATGGTTACTATGTTCCCGCATCCGATCCTTAAGTTTATCACTACGATACAATTACTCTTTTAAGATCAAACAGGGCTCCTCTTTGTAGTTTGCTTCTCATTACCTGGTGTAATTTGTTGAGAGGCGATAGATCGATCTCATACGTGGCATCAACAGAACCGCCATTATAAAACGCATAATCTTGTATCGGTGGAGTAGAGAGACCAATAGGAACTGGATCAAACGTGAAGTTCGTTGAACTGAAGTGCACAAACGGTTGGTCGGCTTTCACTGTCACTCCAGTGAAATTAATCTAGAGAAACAGAACATGATATATGCTCGTATACAGGTGTTAGATCTTCGAATCCAGCAAGCAACACAGGTTTCCCTCATGTCCTAGGTTGCAGTTTTTTTCCTGCAGTAATCCGAAATCAATCAAGGAATGCTGCATTTCATACCAGAACTTCACGACCACTGTTGATTTTGAAGAGAACAGGCAATCTATTGATGCCAACAATATCATGCCTGGAAGAAATAACAACAGAAAAATCTAAGCTTCTCTTTCGACAGCAAAATCTGAATGCGTGGAAACAAACTTCTCAAGAAAGTAAATCAAATAGCAAGTGAATCATTTCACAAGAAACTTACTTATATTTCAGCAGGACTGTTTGCGCGCGACCTGCTTCAAGTGTTCCTCTACCCGGTTCCACACTGAACAGATGATGGCCGATGGTTTGCATCTGAAAAGAAAAAGAAAAAACTTTCAACAAACCCAGCTAAAGTATCAGTCAGTTCAAGTGTTGTGTATACCTTATACTTTTAGTCAGTTCCAAGTATCGTACGTATAACTTCAAAGTGTCCTTCTTCTTGAAGTCCATGCCTCATCCTTTAAAAGCCTACTCTATATGTCTCTAACCTGGTGTAGTTCCTCTGAACTATACTCTCCAGTCTCGGCCCAGTACTCCAGCTCAAGTTGAAGATCATTTGGAAATAAAAACGCCCTGATAATAAACAGACACGAGAGCCTCTATCATGATGTCTTCCGGATCATGCGCAATGGACACATTACATAATAAATAAAATTTTGATCAAGCCAATAATACGCTCTTTCGAGCTGTGGTGATATTTTTCTCTACCACATCAAAATTTTTCCTATTACGCAATGAATCCATTGAACTTTACTTCAACTGTTATTTTTATAATTCATTGCTATGTTGAGCGAGAGAATTGCTTCGCATATACTGTTGTAGGCCTATTTGCACTTTTCCTATTGAGTTATGTTATAGTGCTTCAATTCTCAAGAAAGATAAAGATAGATAGATAAGTAGAGCAACATACCATTCAGTGGCAACCGGGCCATTGTTCAAGAGACTCAGATAAAAAACGGTCGTTGGAGAGCTACGACCTGCACTACCAAATGAAAAGCCAATCACTGCTCTGGTAGACACCGGCTGCCGACGACGATCGCTGAACAAAAAATACAATGAAGATGATTTGAACACAATAAAAGAAACCGCGCTTCGAAATATTATATGCATAAGAAACAAACTGACTGATTTAATAGTTAGGGCAATGTAACGTACATATTAGAGTTCAAAGCTTGAAGACGTGCGCCACTTACCTAAATCGCGTTGCAGCCGAACTCATGGCCTCAATAGGCTGAGGATCCGAGGCCAAAACTGCATTAAACCTACAAGCAACGTTCCACTGTCACTGAGAAGACTTAAAAGAGACCGCAATTCATTTCATACATATACCTATCAATAGAGAAGAGATTCCAAAGTTGCACTTTACTGTATGTTTCACCGCTACCAGAAGCTCGAATGTCCTGCACAGTTAGCGTTGGATGAACTCCTTGGACACTCGCGTAACATAAATGACAAGTTTCCCCCTCGTCAGAAGTTCCTGTTAAAAGTTATTGAAAATACATATACGTAAATATAGAGCTGGTAGAACAGTTTTGCGTCGGCTACGAGATTGCAAGAAGTATTGAAACGTCAGAAATGCATTCCAAACGGGTCTTCTTATAGAAATCCTAAATTACAAGCTATGCTAAAACGACCGTTGTCTTTTCTTTGTGGGACAACAATATTATCGACATCCAATGAATTTGGATGTTGATTTTCTATCGGAGAACAATTGCGGTTTACCTCAAAATCATGAAATAACTTACAATACTGGTTTACAAAAATTGTGTAACGCATTATTACCTTGCTGTGTAAGTACTTGATAGTGAATGTTTGTTCTGTACAATGTTCTTCGTCGCGGATAAACTTTGACTTCAATGCACTTAGTAGTTCTCCCAGGCAATACATCATTATCAATTTTTTCCACACCTATAGTAATATATATGTACCAAACACTGAACAAAACATTTCCAAGTGCATGCCGAAAAGCCATCTCTACGCAGAATAGCATCATTTACAACTGCCGTTCCTAATGATCCGACGAACGGTATCTTACTTTGCGATACTGTTGTACCACAAGTACGTATCTAATGAAAGCACAAAGAAAGTTTATAGGGTTTGAAATTCACACTCTATAGTGTGTAAATAGTACGCACTGTTGTACTTCTACTACAGATTGGCAAAGGAACGCCAGTAGTAGAGATTAAAGGCACATGAAGAGCCCTATTTCTCTCAGAAAAATGTATCTACAACTCACAGATCGTTGGTTGTCCATCTTCTTCCTCAGTGTTGTCATGAGAACAAGACAAACAATATGGAACATCACATTCAGTTGGATTAAACAAACTTATCTTGCGAGTGACACAGCTGCCAACAACAACGTTGCCAAAATCGATTTCCGCCTCAGTGCACTAAATAATAACATTCAGAATGAGCCTCTGATAAACTTTCTTCGATACAATGCGCTGAAAAACACATCGTATAATTCTTGATTTGAAATAACGAGTCTGATCGTCTCAAAATATGTGCCACTATCCGGGTAAAATACACGTTGCGTAATCTACGACACTTACACGTATGCTTCCACGAATTCCGGTTCCAATAACACGAAGAGAATACGCTTGACTTGCACTAGAGAAGAAATTGAAAACAACAAGACCACATGTAGTAACTTCAACAATGCGAAAATGTTTTCATATCGAATTGAAAATGTACTTTTTATGTACTACTATTTTCATACAAACACATACTTTGCTGCTGTCTTAAGCTCATTAGCAATTCGAGCAACAAGTTTACACTTTATCAGATATTTCTTTTCCTCGTATGGTTGAAAGCAACAGGCGAATAGCTAAAAAAAGGGATGATAAGTGATATTTAAACGTGAAGCAACGAAGAAAAAAGAATATAGAAGAAAAAAATTGCCGAAGTTTACGTCATAGTCGTAAGGGAATTATTTTGACATTTCTAATGGCGGTCCAAATCGTTCCAAACATCTCTGCTCAGACATTTCCAATCGCCATATTTGCTCAAAAAAGTCATTTTCAGATCATAAAAACATGTTTTGAAAATGGTCAAACTTTCATGATATTTCCTTTTATATTTCTCGAAAATTTCAACTGTGCTTCAAATCGTCCAAATTGATTCTCCACACAAAATAACAATCAATGTAGTTGCCCAGAAAATTTTTAGGTTATAAAAATACATGCTAACCTGTTGTTCACCAGGACGTATTGTGCCTTCTCGTGGTTCTATCCTGAAAGCTTTGGAATCTTGGTCACGCAACTTCCACTTAAATCTAAAAGATTGAATGACAGCGTTCGTAACAAAATGTTGAACCATCTACTTCAGCTGCACAAACTGCCTCGAATGCCGGAAGACTCTTTTTATTGCTAAGGTTGTACGTATATACCTGATAATGATTCTAGATGTATTGTGAACATTAAACACTCGCTTCGAGAAATTTCCAACACATGTGGGTCTGAAGTACAGCAACTGCAAGCGAGGTAATACAAAATCAAAAGAAGAACGCATGAAAGGCCTTCAGCATTGAAACTATACCATGGAAAGCCATGCCACAATTAACAAACCTCATGTTCAAGACGTATTTTAGGAGATTCTACAGATCCAATCAACATAAACTCCTATAGACAAAAAAAAGAATTGAGCCCATCTCATAATTCTTAATTGACGAAGCCATCTGTACAGAGAGTAACAATAAAGTAGTTTCTAAGCTACATCAATTGATTCATACCTGATTGTATTTCACTTCATTATTAAGACGACAGCACAAGGGCAACTTGTTAGTTTGCAACTCCACAGCTTCGTAACGAAACATGACAAGCTTCATTGGGAAAAAGTGAGAAAATGTCCAAGTTAAAAGGGTCAGCTTGTTAGGCTTTACCTTTATGAAAAACTGACCTGAATACTATCTTTTATAACGCCCATTGACGGCTTACAACGAAATGTCCTAGAAAAATATCGAAACACTATAAGTCAACACCAAAGTTAAGTCAAAATTGAAAAGAATTATTTGCGATATTTCAAAGTTAGGTTGAAAAACTTTACAAACCTTGTAGGATCTTGATCAAAAACAAACTTTACAGGATTAGGAGCGGTTTTTGCGATCAGCAATGTACGGTAAGATGTGTTTTGCAACGTGACAGCAGGAAACACCTTAAAGAAAAGTATAGACAGAAGAAAGTTTGTCAAAACGGCGTTTACAACTGCATTCAGTTCTAAGAGCTCACCAGCTGTGTTGTATTGAACTCCAGACGTGGCAAGAATGACTCTCTTTCATGCGAGAATGTTTCACCTTATCAACAAAGAGTTCAAAGTTTCGTCAATATAGATATATGGTCGATGATTTTTTTTTGAGAGTATATATATTACAGTTCTAAAATCCTTGTCAATGTGTTGCGATTGATCAAGTGTTATATCCATACCAAAACAACAGAGAGTAACACACCAAGGAGGAGATAATGTCCTATCCTCCACCAATCTGTAATCACGGGCACACTATAGTTA
>JAODVM010282430.1:0-12197 GCA_025400095.1 Phenganax marumi | reverse complement strand
TAAAGTTTCCATTATTATTATTATTATTATTATTATTATTATTATTATTATTATTATTATTATTATTATTATCATTAAATAATAGTCTTGTGCTGCAAAAAAAAATTTGGGAACACCATTACATATATGTTCATGGGTGATAATACAACAGTTTTTCTTCATGAATAAAACATGGTTCTGGTGTCATTTGTCTACACTCGAGTTACCTTGGTGTGAATCTTTGTTAGTTTATTCTCATCATAACTGATAGATCTGTAAATACGTCTCTTCAACATGAACTACAATAACATAATGACATACAGAGTCAACGTCTTGCTTTGATTTTCAAAATAAAAGTACATTTAGTGTTTCAGCACTGTGATTGTCTCAAACTCTTCGGTAAGAAATTGAGGCAATCTCTCAAGGACTATTTCATATCTACCTCAAGAATTTGATCATTGCCGGGAATTGAGTACTCTGACAAAGGTCTTCCTTCGTCCATAAATTTTCCAGCCTTTCCCTGATGTGGAGGCACAAAAAACCCATAGTTCTGAATCTCTTTTGATTCCTAGAACACACAAACGCAAAAATAATGAGTCACTTCTTCCATGCACCAAGCAAAATTATACTAAAAAGTCTTTAAAAAATTTTGAGGAAAAATTAGTGAACTACACACCTTTCCTAATTCATGAATGACTTGTTCCTTTGCTGCCCAGACTCTGTCTTCATCGTTAAATGAGAAACGTTTCTAGACCCAAAGAAAACTATGAAGTAATCAATGAAAATTTCGTGTCAGAATTCAAATGCTTTTACCTCATAGATTCCTTTATCAGGGATATTGATCTTCAAAGTGATAGGAGAATTCAGGTTAGTTTTATTGTTGTTCATAGTTTTCATCAGTGTCAAGTCTTCTGTAATGCTCTGCTACCCCAATAATTTGCATAACTTTTCATACTCCGTATGAAGGACTCTTTGGTTCCAAGTTTCTGCAACAAGTAAAACAATGTACTATCTCAGTTGTACATAATATTTTACTAATTTAAAACTAAGTTAGCAGCAATGCACTTGAATTTAGCCTAACTACTTTGATTGTATCCTTCACTCTGTCCAGTGCCAGACAATTTTGCTTCTCACAGTGGGACTTTTGCTACTAAATTAGCGAATTAACATATTGAATGGCAATATGCTTTATAGTGGTTTGATTTGGTACTGCATGCTCTTCTTTCTAATACCTGACGATTTCACTAAGGGCAAAACAAAGTAAGCTATTGATTACAAACACTTTATGATTACATAGATAAGGGCTAAAAGTGCGCAGATATTTGCACAGCGCGCGCAAGTCGAAAGACGCCAAACGCGCAAAATATGTTGATAACTATCAGCGCAACTGGAGCTGAGTGCGCAATATCAGTAACCAAATCAAGATTGTCAGGTCATGACAGCAAAAATCAGCGCGAGCAAAAATGTGACATCGCAAAAATGTGAACTGTTTATATTCACTAAAATTTGCCACGGACGGTGATATTATAATTTGGTTAAATGCAGATCAAAAATGGCATTAGTTTATTGCTCTTATCATATCAGTTTTTGCGTTTTCGCAATAAAGCTAAATTCTGTCAACTGCATCGTTCTAATAATCGCACATAATATCAAAGCCATTGAGGAAATCCCCTAAAGAGTTTTGGTAATTTCATATCATATAACGCGAAAAGGAAATTTCAGGGAGGCCAATAAAGCTACAAAATTACTTGGAACAAAAATAGCCTTTCAAAGTTGGTAGCGATTCAAAGTCTTGACCAAACGCAATTGTTTTTCAAAAATCTTTCCGTTGAAACTTGAGTGACAAAAACTTTGATCAAATAGACTTTGATCCATCAACGTATGCGATATTTGGAGAAGTACTTTATTGGCACAACAACATAGCGAACGACAACGCCATGCTGAAAAACAATCCCTTTCGGCAACACTTTCTGCAGCAATCAGTTTTATTGCCGGAAAGCGAGCATTGAGCACCAATTCACAGTCTACACGCAAAGATAAACAATCACGAACAATTCGAACTCTTTGGAACCGGCGTTACGCAATATCTTCATGAAGCTTTTGTTTGCCAGACAGGTTTATAATCAGGTTACCAAAAACCAAAACATACAGTGATGAACTTTTAGAATGGTCAAAACAGATTATCAAACTTGCGACGCGCTTTCAGTTGACATAGATATTAAACAGTACATGATTCGTGACATAATTTTTATCTATAACGTACAATAGGTGACAAAATAGTACAATATACAACACTTTAATATTGGCTTCTATGTTATGTAACATTCGCGTTCGTTCGAGAATTCTGCAGCGTTCTTGTACACGAGAACCAAACGCTATTTATAGCAGAAGAAAAAATTGACAGATTTCCATCCTTTTAAAGTACATATATCTCAAATGGCAAAAAGCGGAATTAACCGATCGCGTAACAAGCAAAAATTACCAGAGCAATGAGACATGAAAGAGTGCTCAAGTTCCGTTCAAGTGTCAAGTAAAAACAACGTAAAATCATTGCCAGTCATGAACATTCGAAAAACGAGTTCTTTCGCTCTAAATGGAAATTAGAATAAAATGTCGCAATTATCGTCCTTTGGAATGTTCTGTTTTGCGACCTTCGTTCAAAATGGCTTCTTTCCAGACGTTCTCATTTGCATAACTCTAGACCATTTAAATAGCACCCACAATCGACATAAACAAAGCGTTTGTCTACGAGCATGACAATATGAATGCGAGTCGTTAAAATATCTAATCGCTCAGAATTAGGCAGTAAATTTGATCAACAAGTGCAGTACAAAAAATTCAAAATTATAGCTCAGTGTTTGGCTAAGGAATTATATTTATTAAACGAGTCTGTTCTGCGATTCGCACAGCTGCAACCAGTCTGCATAGCTTAATGAATATTAGGTTTAGAAGTATGCTGTGGAATGACCTAAGAGACTCACTCAAGTGTCAAATGAAGTCTAGCTGACGCCTAGACGAACCTTTACAGCTACAGATATCTATAAACGATAAAACACTGGCACTTTGCTTCAACTCAGATTTGATTACCATAGCCAAATATTTATCCGAGGAAAAACAGACGAAAATACCCTTTACGTTGACTAGATAATTCGCCCGAGAACGAAATCGTCCAGATTAAACAATTATTGTCATAGAACTTATAGCGTGCGGATGCTAAACCATTAATACCTTCTAATACCTACTAAAAACGTTCTACGTACTTTGCTACAACACCGTGAACAAAGCTTGGTTTGTGGCAATATTCAGGGTCGCATTCTGCTTCAAGCTTCGCTGAATCGAAACCAACAGCGACTCGGACGATCACTTGATAAAACTACAATAGATTTGAGTACTTCTAATCACAATAGATCAACATTCGTGTGAGGAAAGATCGCACCAGCCATAACTTTGCCATTTTTGCCCGAACGAATCCAAACTTTAGAAGATAAGCGACACGTGATGCGCGACGTATGTCGTGTTCTCGAAATTTCCACGCGTGTCTCGAAGAGATCTGACCACAGAATCAGTTAGTTATTGTTTTAATTATAATTGGCTACATATCTGCATACATTGTACCCGTAGACGATTATACCATTCCAAGATCATCTTCTATTTCGGAACCTTTTAAAAACACCTCCCAAACACTGAACCTCGTAGAATCGCGAGCTAATAAATTTCCATTGTCTGTTTTTTTCGCTTTAATAGACCAATACTCGTTTATTTATACGAAGAATACACTGTTTTCAGTTCACTAGAAAGTAAATAGCGAGCCGTTATCTCGAATTTTGAATTATGAATGCCTATAAAGTTCAAATTTGCCTTTGAGGTTTATCCTCAAAAATCTTCAAACGTTGACCGAAAAGAAACGCGATCAAGTTAATGGAAACACAACATTCTAATCCTCTCTCCTACTTCCGGTCGAAGCTTTCTTAAAATGGCGTCTTTCAAAAGAGTGGAGGTATTATTATCCAAGAGGATAAATGAAATAACCCACAATCTATGCTCTTTAATAACGATAAAAACATACAGCAGGAAACTGCATTACTCTAGAATAACTAGAGCATTGTTTAGCAAGGAAAAGGGGGACGAAATCTGCACAAAATCAAGCGAAAATGAAAGTCTTAAAAGTAGGCCGTTGCAGATCAGCGAAGAAGAATTACAACAGTATCCTGTAAAGCGTTTCACGGGAAACATACATATTATAACGGAACCGGCTCATGAGCAAGATTTGGCTATTCTAAACGCACTTGATAAGTTGAAAAAAGAGCAAGTTTTAGGGTTAGATTGCGAGATGAGCGAAATTAAACAAACCGACGGACATAATAAGTCAACAAAAGTGGTGCAGATCGCTTCGGAAACCGATGCTGTCGTCTGGCAACTTCATAATTTTACTCATGATCTGCCTTTATCACTTACGTTCTTTTTGCAATCAGATATTTTGAAAGTAAGTTTGATTGCTAATTAAACCACTATTGATGAAGAGTAAGATCCGGACGAGTAAAACCGTCTGGCGTTAGAGTAAGAGAGCAAAATTAACGCAGCACTGGGTTAACTGGGTGCAGCTACTGATTAACAGAGTGTAATTAATCGATTGAACGACATTGTCTATAGGTTGGTCATGCAATAAGTGATGATGTTGTTCTGCTGAAGCAAGAGTTTAATGTGATGTCAAAACATTTATACGACACCCTGCCTTTGGCGATTGCCATGCAATGTAAACCACTCGGCCTTCATGCGTTGTGCGCAATATTCCTGGGATGGAGGATTTCAAAGCAATTGCGAACTTCTAATTGGGGGAGGCGTGAACTTTCTGAAAACCAGATTCACTATGCGAGCACCGATGCTTGGGCCAGCCTTTTGCTGTATAAGGAAATGAAAAGGTCAGTGAGTCAGCGATTAGTTTGAAGACTTGACCTAAGTCTTGTGCTTCTTTTCTGGGATTTTACGCAGTTTTCTTTTCTATATTTACAGAGTAGCTAGAGAAAATGGACAGCGGTTACCAATGCCAATAGAATCGGTGGCCGATATTTTGAACACAAGAGTTGCGTCAAGGCGAACGAGACGAAATCGTCAAGTACAAAATATAAAAGCGAGAAAAAACTTTACACTAATGGCTCAAACCGCAATGAAAGTTGTAGAATAGTATTCTTATACAAGAGTTTGTATATAAACAGAGTTGACTTTTGAAATAAACCTTTTTGATATTAAATGTTGTTTCTCGACGAGTGCTGCTCGTGTGTACGACGAATAAGTGCTCTAAACTCTCTTTCACACAAGTTAGTTCCATTGCTGGCAAGGAAAAGCTTGTTTCAAGTTTCTGTTGGTCTTCCAACAACTGACGGGTGTTATGCTCGCCTAATTTTCATGACACTAGAAAGATCTTCCCATGTCCGTTAATGAATTTTCCAAAGCAGGAAAATGAAGGTCATTTATTGGCTAAACAGCAAGACAAACAATGGCAGACGTCACGAATAACAGACGCTTTTTGCAAAAAAAATAACGTTTATTTGTCATAGGAACATACAGAGTTAAAATCTTTTGTACAAGTGCAGTAGGTCACCTGGCGATTTATCAGGATACATTTAACTTTCATAGAGTTACGTGACGAGAAAGCTCTCCTTGAGAACTCATTTCATTGACATATTCCATTTGATAGTGTAGAGACACGCGAGCAAGCAAAACTCTCGAGGAAAACGTTTTGTTAAGGAAAACTTGTTCGTCGTACACACGAGCAAGTGCACTCGTCACGAGAACATTTCGTGTGCTTTATAGTAATTTGATCTGTCGAAAAGAGGCGTGCTCGCAATTAGTTAGCGCGAGGAAATGCATTCAAACGTTTGAAAAAACAGTGTTTTACATATGCGCGTATTTATTTAAGAACTCGTCAACATCGCAAAATATGTTGATTGGCGCATCAAGTGTTAGATAGTAACGCGCTGTTGCTGATAAAATCTGCGCTTCTCACTGAACGATTACGCTAACTAGAAGGTCACTGGTGAATGAGATTACATCAAGTATGGAAGAACAAAGTGGTTTGTACACCACAGTTGTACCAAGGATTGAAACAGAGATGGGTCTATCAAATAACTCAATTCAGGAACCATATGTGACGGAACCGCAAGGATTACGAGTGCTTAGGATAATGCTGTACGTTGTAATTTTCTTTATTGCTGCAGTTGGCAATATCTTGGTGATTTTCGTCGTTTATAAAACCCCTTCGTTACGTTCAGGTAGGCGATTTGACTATGGCCAATTTTAAAGCACTGCCGACTCTACTCTAATAACTAATACATGATGAAAATCTCGTTCTAAACAGTTCTAAACTGTTCTTCATCGTAAAAAAGAGTTTGCCAGAGTACCTTCAAGAGGTTATGACTAATGAGTAGGCTAGGAAGGTAAAATATCGGTACGGGGGACCTGTTATAAGGATATTATTACCTCAAGGTCCACCCTTTCAATTAGTAAGATCGTATAAAGTAGTTGTATTTTATCACTAAACAATACTGGACAACAGCAGATGATGATCAACTTGCTGTTCTCATAAGAAAATGAAGTTACTTGGTAGGAGATGTAGAGTAACGTGACTTCCAATCAAACCTATTCGAGTACTCAGAGTAGGAACAACGCCGGAAAATCGAAATGGTTAAAATAATTGCGACTGTTGAAATGTTGAAGCAATCAAATTAAAATCTGAGATCATATTCATTGATGAGAATTCCAACCTTTTATTAAAACAAAGTTTGGATGGTTTGTCATAGAAACGCATAACAACTGGCAATTTATACCATTATAAATTCGCAACCATTTCACCAAAACTTTCCTGACGGATTTTTAGCATCATCTGCAGTTAGAGTTCTTATAGATAGAGTATAATAAAGACAAGATATTTTGTTGTATTGTTATAATTATACTGACAGTGTAAATGAGTTAGACAATAGATTCCTCAATAAATGATCAATCTCAACTGAAAATGCCGACTTCTCTACATTAATAGCAAAAAGATGCTTCAAAAGTCCATTTAATGCGCTGTTAGCAAATAGCAAGCTACTCGTTGAGATTTGTGTGGAAATTAGATGACGCTCTTCAAAGTGATGATTATATTATCGTAGAAAGTTCTTTAAATGTGGTAGAAATCTGTAACTAATACATACATTAGCTATTCCTTTTTGTTTCGTTTCTAGTGACCGGCTATATGATTGCAAACCTAGCGGTGGCAGACCTAATGGTCGCCCTGTTCTGTCTTCCCGTCACCTTGGTGTACGTAGAGCTAAAGAGATGGCCATTTGGTTTTGCGCTGTGTAAAATATTCCCATTCGTGCAAGCTTTGTCTGTCATGGGATCTGTAGGAACTTTGACGGTGATAAGCATTGGTAAGGGATTGTTATGAACCGGGTTTTTTTCCAATCCATTTTACCATCTCATATTTGCTGCTATATCAAGGTCAGGGATTCTACATGATTACAATATTTGAGTCCTTCAAAGCAGAAATTTCATCACCATGAGTTCAGTTGTGGGTCAATTTTCCGCATAAGATATAAACGGAAGAATTGCAATTTTTCTCTCTGCGTTAGTCTGAACACCTTACGAGCCTATGAATCGACGAAGATGAAGTTTTTGCATAAGAGTTTATATTGCAATTCTTCTTCAAAGGACTCAAATATTGTTAAAATGTACAATCAGTGACCTTGATTTGGGGGCATAGTAGCGTTCACATTTTCTCATATTGTCCTTTACAGATCGCTATCGCTGCATTGTCAATACCTTTGCGTCCCGATTATCCATGGGTGTCCTAAGATACATGGTCTGTCTTATATGGGCAGTGGCGCTGGTACCAGCTTTGCCGCTACTTGGTGTCAACACAACTCAAGATTTTGCACCGACCGTTACACATTGCGTAGAGAAATGGCCAAATGTTAAATATCGTACAATTTACAGCACAGTGTCATTTGCTCTGACCTATGCCATACCTCTGGGCATAATGTGCACGCTCTATGTCAAGATAGCAGTCGCACTGAACAAGGTATATAGATAAGTTTAAGATTAAACGGAGAACAAGCTTAGCGCTCAAAATGTGTATAGAAAGCTAAAGGATCGTACATAATATGTGAATCATTTAAAGGACATTCCAATATATCTTCTTTGGGAAAATTTTATCTCTAAAAACTTTAATAGTCAAGTTATAAATGAAGATGAAGTTTTTGCATGATAAAAATATTGTAATACTCTTTGGATTGTTTAAATTTCATAAATATGTTCAATCCCTGACCTTGACAGAGGCACTCATCTGCTTTTTACCAGGTTGTCAAAGATGGAGGAAACAGGGAAGGTTTTACAAACCGGAAGGACAAAGACAAAGTCCTACGAATGTTATTGGCTCTCGTCATAGCTTATGCAACATGCTACTTGCCTAATCACGTCATTGTATTGTGGTCTGAATATGGGAACGGTATAACTAATAGGTACATGAAGTACAACGATTTGCCAAAGACAAGGTCAATCATTTTTATTTCCAGCACTAAATATAGGTTGTAATTATTCGTTTTAGATATTTTTTCCTCCTGCAATCCTACGCTATCCTGCTAGTGTACATCAACAGCGCCTCCAATCCTGTGTTGTACGCGTTCATGGGCAACAGGTTCAAAGATGGCTTTAAGAGAATGCTTTGCTGTCTCAAGTTTCCCGCGCTGAACCGCGCTTTCACGCGAGCAAACCAATCAACAAGAGAGTTCGGCTTGAGTGAGCGCAGCTCGTAGTCACTGATCTCGCTGAAAACCTGGACCGTGATACCCATATTTGGTCAATTTCACCTTGTAGTAGTCGAATAGTTTTCAGCTCAACGGCAGGATATTATTCAAGACGTAATTTGATGCGTCGCACGTGTTACTGAATTGTGTTTAGAGTTACACCATTAGAAAAGATTTGAGCATATATCACTTCTGAATTATAGTCATTAGAATTGAGCGCATTGTTCTGATTGAAAATGAGTATTCTGACTTCATACACTGGTTTACTTCAATATTAAATGGTTTATCCAAAATTTAATTGTGTTCTGCAGATGACTTTCACGACTGAATAATATCATATGTTTATAAATTTGTTGAAAAGTTTAGGCTTTGTAATTCGATGTCATCAATGCTTCAAATTAGCTCTAATGTTAGCGTTAGAACTAATGTATCTCGTGATCATTAAATTTGATCATGCGCAGTCATGACGGTGATGGGTATCACAAAAACGAGCCCACGTTAAAAGCCGTGGCGGTATTATTTTGGATAATCTGAGGACAACCTGCAAAACAACAGGTGCAAACTATTGTCCTCTAGCAAAAATAATTACGTGTGTATACAAACTAATACCAAAAAATGGCCGTCTGGGATTAACCAAGGTAAGATATAAGAATAAAGACAGTTTACTAGTAAAAAACTATTTTTTCAAAAGGCTTTTTGACGCAAATTTATGGAGCGTTATACTAAATGGCAATGTTTCCAAGCAATTATGCCATATGAATTTAAAATCGAAGTCAAGATGTGATGGAAAGATCGTTCCAAATTATACTTTTTTCACGATCGGAGCAAGTTTTCGTATTTATTGAACGTAATGCAGTTAAAATTTATAAAAATAAATATAAATGATATATACAGCTATTATCATAAATAGCCTATTATAGTTTTAGTGATAGTACACGATCAGAATTGTATAAATAGTTCGGTTTTGCTTCTAAAGTATGGATTTCATTCATTCCTTCACGTTTTTCGCTAGCAGCAGCATATTTGTAATGTCTCTATCAGGTAACCTAGCTTCTATATATATGTACATACTTAATTTCAGGCGCCAAAGATGCCCTATTTTTCAAAGATGCATAAACGATGAAAATCTTTCTCAATGCTCTCCTTCTACTCTGGATAACATTTTGCTGCAGTAAAGCATCGCATGGTAAGGGAGATCAAAGTAACAGGACTTAGTGATTTTACTGGGCTTTGAATCAGGAAATAAACACAGTTCAATTGTTTGTTAGATCTAAGCCCGGAGGAAGCCGATTTTTACAGATCATTAAGAAACAATGAAAATTCCGAAGTCAAAAACTCAAAGCACGTCCAACGTGAAAAACGCTCAACCAAAGACGAAAACAAATTCTATGAAAGCGAAATCAAAATTCTCGGAACAATCGACAACGAAGCCCGAGAACGAGTCGTAAGGTCATCAGGGGATAGGGAATATAGCATCCCTGAAACCCATGTTGATCCTAAGTTATCCTACAATGACCACTATTCACCTACTAACGATGACGCAACGGCAGCAGATGTGCTATCAGTCAACCCCAGTGCTTCGGATGATCACATGGTCACAACGAGCATAGACGAGTCGCATGATGGCCAAAACTCGGAGAAAACGAGCGATGCAGATATTGGGACTGGTATTGAAGTGGAATCGGAACAAAGGTTGAATGATGAAGACCCGGATGAACTAAAAACTACGTCTCAGGCAACTGTTGGCGAGATTTTGCTAACGAGTAGGGCTGATAGAAGCAAAGAAGGTAGAAACATGCTAGGAAAAGTTACTATAGATCAAACAACATTTTCAAAACGCACTCGCTGAGTTGTAGAAATAACAAAAGCTCAAAAAATCTACATTTCTATAACTTGACGGAAATGCGAGAAAATTTAAGTGGTACTTTAGAAGTCACGTTTTCGTGCACAGAAATTCACCACCATTATTTGTACTTACAGTTTTGTGGCCATCAGGAATGTACGGTCTGCCTAAACCGAAGTCTGGTTGTCCCGAGTCGTCTGGTTTTAACTGGAAGACTGGCACGAGGTTTTACGACACAGAGGATGATGGGACGGAGAATCACAACTCACAAGCATATCATCTTGCTGGTGATGTCACCGAGGACGGTATCACGTGGGAGTTCTGCATGAAAACAAATGATGTAGGGTTAAAAAGGTACAGATTACTTCATTGTTTAAGCTATCAATAAACTAGTACCATTGAGTCAATAAGAAGTGTCTACTATTGGATCCTTTGAGAAACAGTTTAGAACAGATAGAAATATCAAGTATGAATCTAGTTAGTTTAGATTTCCTCTTGGAGTAACATTGGACCAATCAGATATGACTCTTAGTAGATCTCTAGGAAAACAAATTACACTTTATTGCACTTCACTCTTTTAACTTTCAGCTGGCCTCATGGCAAATATTGCATATACAAGAAAGGCGGCACTTGCCCTCGTAATTTACAAGAAGGTTTTGTATACTGGGACGATGAAACAATCGATAACAAGAACTATCTACACGGCTCACTGCCCGACGGAGTTTACGCGGACAAAACAAAAATACTATTTTGTTGCAGCATACATGGCAAAGTTGAGTCCGAAATCGTATTGCCAACCGAAAAACCATTCTATCTGTTCCCTTACAGATCAAATAAATGCCAAAAAGTAAGTAATACAACCCGGAAAAAGAGCGCCGAAAACTAGCAAAAAAGTTAGCGAAAAAGAAAAAAAACTTACACTTTCTCTTGAAAATTAACGCTATACAACAAAACATTTGCTTGCTATCATAATATCAGCTTTATTTTGCAAATAAATGGAAAAAAATCAGGTTTTTATCATTTTTTTAAAGAAATACCAAAAATGTTAAAGTTTGCCGCCTCCATTTTGTATCACAGCAGTTTACCGCTGTACAATGTGCGCTGTGACTCAAGGGTGGGAAATGATACTACTTTCCTCTTTTCTGCATAGGAATACTTTGCCACCAAGTTTCCCTATATTTTGCTAGTAAAACAATGTTTTAAAATGCTTTTTTAGAGTATTCATTTTAAAAACATTTCTAGGTTAAAAAGATGCAAAGTTCTCTTGAGTTTGTAAAGTTTGACGAGGAAGATAAAGGAGGAGTCGAAATTTCTGCACGAGGATTTTATCCCTACGGTGTGAGAGCCGAAGAAAAAGATCACACATTCTATCTATGTTACTACGTGCTTCAAGGTATTAAAATATTCAATGCTATATGTATGTGTGAAGCAGAAAATGCCAACTAAATCTAGATTTTCTAAAAGGCCGATGCAATAGAAACAGATTGTTTGCGTTTCTCCTGGGGTCGGTTGTTGGAAAGGTGGATAGCGCTATCCATTGGATAGTGAATTTTTCAACATTCATAAAATTGGACAAAACATGTCGAAACTTC
>JAODVM010282319.1:0-12200 GCA_025400095.1 Phenganax marumi | reverse complement strand
TTCTCTATCGCCCGCGTTCTCTATGCACTAGCTATGCTCCTTTACTTAATGTTGCATGCACATGTAATAACACTACATCTCTCCCTTTCATTGAACCGTCACGGCAATCAACATAACAACTAACAAAACTTCTTTTTTCTTTTTTTTTTAAACAAAAGTTCAACTTATTTCAGACCTTCGTTTTAGTCCATCACATAATCCCCAAGGTAGTTTGGGCATCTCCGTTCTCTTACTGGTCGTTGGACACATTGTTGCTCTTCCGGAGCTGCAGCTTGAGGTTCTCCATAGTTCTCTATGTGTTCTTCGTCATCATCCTCTTCATCGTCGTCAGGAATGTTTACCCACTGTTTTGCTGCCCGCGATGTAATTTTTTTGAGATGAGAGGCATTTCTCGTTAGTGTTGTCCCATTGCTTTTCTGCATTGTTACCAACGTTCCTTTCCTCTTAGTGACAAGTAGAGGGTTAGGATTAAAACGAGAAGACAACTTATTCTTTCGCTTCTGTCGTACTAGCACAATATCTCCTACACAAACGTCACTAGCTTTGTGATGATTTCGGCTGTCGGCATAGGTTTTCATCTTATCTTTCGCTTGTCGGTCTTTGGCATGAACTTCTGCATCCATTAGTGGCGTCACCGGTGCTGCAGGTAGCTTGGTCTTGATTTTCCGACCAAACAGAAGCTCTGCTGGCGACTTCCCTGTTGTAGAGTGGGACGTCGCTCGGTACTGCAAAAGGAACTGCTGTAAATCTTTCTTCCAATTCTTTCCCTCTATTGAGCTTGTCTTGATGGCCTTATTCAGTGTACGCATAAAGCGTTCAGCCTCGCCATTAGCAGCTGGCCATAAGGGTGTGATTCTACAATGCTGAAATCCTTTCTCCTCCGCATACTTGGCGAATTCATGACCACTAAATGGTGGACCATTATCGGACTTCACAACATCCGGAATCCCATGGGTAGCAAAAATTCTGTCCAGCTTCGAAATGGTTGCTTCGGCTGAAGTAGATCTAAGAATTTCCACCTCGGGATACCGAGAATAGTCGTCGATGACAACTAGCAGGTAGTCGCCAGATGGGAAAGGACCACAAAAATCGGTCGACACTTCGCTCCACGGCGCTGAGGGTAATGGCGTCATTTGAAGGGGTTCCGGGTTCGCGTACTGGCTTGTCGCTTGACGTGGAATACAATCATCAATTTCTGCCTTTACGTCCTTATCAATACCTGGGTACCATACCTTCTCTCGAAGGAGCTGTTTTGTCTTGACAATCCCTTGATGTGACTCGTGGGCAAGTTTGACCGGACGCAACTGCAGGCATTTTGGAAGGACTATGCACGCTCCTCGCAAGATGACGTGGGAGTCGGTTGCCACCGTGAGCTCGGACTTAGCTTTGTTGAATGAGGTAAGATCGAAATCATTAGTTGGCCAGGTGTCTGTGGTAATTGCTTGGCGAAGGCGTTGTAAGATAGGATCGGCTTGGGATGCAACGTTAATTTCCTCGAGAGTCATGGCTTTGGGTACCGCATGACCAACCAAATAATTTACATATTCTTCAGCAATCTGCCGCTCTCTTGTGGCCTGAGAACGCAGAGGATGGCGTGATAGATAATCAGCAATGTTTTGCGGCCCTGGCTTGTTTTCCACTGTGAAGGCATAGGGCTGAAGTCGCAATGCCCAGCGTTGAATGCGGGCAGGAGGATTAGAAGCAGGGTTGTTAAATATATGCTCGAGGGGCTTGTGGTCTGTGACGATTTCAAAGCTAGAGCCATAGAGGTACAAATGAAATCGTTCACAACCCCAAACGATGGCTAGCGCCTCCCGCTCGGTCTGTGAGTAACGTTGTTCTACATCGTTAAGAGTACGACTGGCATATGCAACTGTGTGTTCTTGACCACTTGCATCAACTTGTGTGAGCACAGCACCCAGGCCGACGGGGCTTGCATCGAACGTTACAATTGTGGGTTTGCTGGGATCGAAGTATGCCATTGCTCGGTTGCTGGCCAAGCACTCTTTCAGAGCGAGAAAAGACTCCTTTTGCAAATGTCCCCAATTCCAAGGAACTCCTTTTCGGGTCAATTGCTTCAAAGGCTCCATCAAAGTGGCATAGTCGGGAATAAAACGAGAACAAAAACCAGTCAACCCAAGGAAACTTCTGACTTCTGATGGAGTTGTGGGAGGGGTGGCATCCCGGATAGCAGCAACCTTCTTGGGATCAGCAGACATACCTTTTGCAGAAAACACGTAGCCAATAAAAGCCAGATTCTGCTTGTTATAAACACACTTGGAACCATAAGGGTTAGACCTTTTTCCCGCAGACGTTGAAAAGTAGCAGCTAGGGCAGTATCGTGTTCTTCTTGTGTACGCCCAAACACGATGATGTCATCTGAGATGTTTTTCACACCAGGAATTCCTTGTAGTGCCTGCTGAATGACATGCTGAAATACTTCGGAGGCTGAGGTCAAGCCAAAAAGGAGACGAGTATACTGCCGGAGGCCCTTGTGAGTGGCAAAAGTAGTGATGTATCGGGAGGCAGGCGCGAGCTCGAATTGGTGGTAGCCGAAACGAAGGTCAAGCTTGGAAAAAATGCATGCCCCATTTAGATCATTGGTAACTTCGTCAATGGTAGGTGTGGGATGGCGCTGGCGTTGGACAGCCTTATTTGGTTGACGGAGGTCGACACAAAGACGGATTTCATTTGGGTTGCTAGTTTTTTGGGACTGCGACAACAGGTGAGACCCATGGTGTGGGGCCGTCAACAGCTTCGATAATACCTTGCTGTTCCAGTTTCTCGATTTCTTGCTCTACTTGCTTTCGAATGTGGAAGGGGATGCGTCGTGGCGGCTGTGCTACAGGCTTTACATCAGGGTCCACGTACATTTCGAACTGGAAATCCTTGAGTTTGCCAATTCCTTGGAAGATATCATGGTACTCTTCTAATAACTGTGACAAACGGTTTTGTGAATTGATTGTGCTGATGGAGTGTGGGACCGAGATCAACCCCAAGGCAACTGAAGTATCATGACTAAGGATGGAACCATGGGATCCATTGACGACATAAAATGTACTGTCCATTTTGCTTGATAAAGTTTCAACAGTGGTTTGAAACTTTCCAAGAAGGGGAAGAGGTTCTGAAGCACCATAGGCGTAGATTCGTGTTGCTGTTTTCTGCAATTGAATATGGCTGTTCAGTTTCATTTTGTCATATGCGGCCTTGTCCAGAATGTTCACAGTTGCCCCGGAATCAATCATTACAATAGTTTTTATACCATTGATCATAACTGGAAATTGAGGCCTTGAAACTACATTGCCGTGTTTACCATTTGTAGTGGTCGAATAGATGTATCCCTCTTCGTCTTCAGACGAGACTTCTTCAGAAACTTGGTTCAGTCGTTCGTGTTTTGGGTGTCGCTGAGCTTGGCGTTGGGTGTGAACCTTTTGCGGCTGACTGCGGCAGACTCGAGCAAAATGGTTCTGCTTACCACAAGAACAACAAGACTTACCCAATGCTGGACATGGTTTGGAAGGATCATGGGGCCAGGTTTCACCACAATTTCTACATTGTCTTCAAGGCTGGCATCGGGAGTCCTTACTTGTCGATGGGTTACTGGCCGTTTGTGTCTAAATGGCACTGATTTGGGGAGCCGTAGATGTGCTGTTACCAATTCGATCTACTTGTTGTTTCGAGCATTCCAAAATGCGACCTTGTGTTAAGATAAAGGCCAAATCCGCTTTTTCTTCGCGAAGAATTTTTTCTTTCAGTCGCTTCGAACTACAATTAGCCAGGATCTGATCAGCTATAACATCGTCAATATCCTGAAACTCACACGTTTCCGCCAGGTTACGAAGGCGAGAAGCAAACTGATCAATAGACTAACCATCTTGTTGACATGCCTGTTTAAATTGATATCGCTCATATCGAACCTGTTTCTTCGGAGCAAAATATTCGTTTAGTTTTTCTGCCGCAGTGTCATAGTCATCCCCCGTATTTGCTAGTCCTTTAAACACTTTCTGAACTGTTGGCCCACTGAGATGCAAAAGAAGTGCTCTCTTTTGTTTCTTGTTTTCAACTTTAGCTGCAGCTGTAAAAATCTCAAATTGTTCGAGCCATTCTTTCCACCGTGTTGCGTTCGATGTTGGATCGGAATACGCATTGAATTGTGGCAAGTTAGGCACTAAATTGAATTGCGCCATGATAATCCTCGTCGCCAGTTGTAGAATATACCGCCACACTAGTCGCTATAAGTTTTATTTCTTGATCTATAATATTACACGTTTTGTTTCGTTCTTGGCGTCCATTTCTTGTTTCTCTATCGCCCGCGTTCTCTATGCACTAGCTATGCTCCTTTACTTAATGTTGCATGCACATGTAATAACACTACAGTTATCTGTTAAGTTTTACAAATAATATTGGATTTCTGAATCATTTGAACGAATGTGAGTAACGTTAAGGCTGGTTTTCATATATCGCAATTCATCTTAATTCATCGGCGATGCCTGTTCTTCATGATCATTGATGTGTAAAGTCCTTTGTCTATTAAAATATATATCCTGTTTCATTGGTCAACAACAATGGATCGGGAATCATCGCCGATGAATTATGATATATGAAAACCAGGCTTTAATGCCAATATGTAAACAATTTAAATGCAGTAGCATGGCTCAAGTAGCATGGCACATATCCCCACGTTTCTTTAAGTTGTTAAACCTGTACATACACTTGAAAATTTTGAGGACTGCACAGAATGTAGCCTGAGAGTTTGTGATGCTTACCAAGGCTATTTGAAACTGTTGTCCTGAAGCTTTGCTGAAATGCCTCTGTTGATGGGTTCTCCTGCAATTGCAGTTACGTTTAGTCTGTATTGTATACTTCAAGCATGAAGAGCTAACTCTTCAACTTCTGAATTCCACAGCTAGCAGTAACATAATATACTTCAGATGGTATCTGACAGGTTTAATCTCCAAGGCCTTGAACAAGGTCCATCAAAAAAGTATACGCTGTTGTTAATAGTTTGCAAAATTTTGCAAAAATTTCCGTCCTACTTACTAAATTAGCTCTTTCAGGTACAACTCAATCTCAGACTTATTTCTCAACTAGTTTTTTTATTTGAGGTGCTGAAAATAGTTTTCAGTTGAAAACTATTGAAAATAAAAAAGTTTTCAATTGATACGTCAAAAGTGTGCAACATGTTTAAATAACTGTCAAAGTTTGATACAATTATATTGATACAATGGAACAACACTTTTCAAAACTTTTGGGGCACTTAAGGGGTTCAATATTTTCCCTCATGCGAGATAATAATGAGTTTGAAAGCTTTACATACTTGTCCGCCATTTGAATCAGTGCTACTGCCTGAACTATCGTCGCTAGGAAACACGTCATCAACTGTCAAACGAGTCTAAATCAAAGTACAACATTATGAAATATCTTCCATTAGCACCGTAAACAGTTTTAGGAATGCTCAAATTTTCGGTCTCATCACATTGAGCAAAATACTAGGGTAATCAGTTTGATTTAAAAAATCTGAATAACTCAAAAAGGTAAGATATTTTCAAACCAGACATTTTTCTCAATTATTTTCGGAGATTTGAAAACAACAGTTTGTATTTTTTTTATTTCGTGTCCTCTTGCAATGGTGTTAGATGTTCCAAAATATTTTGCCATTGCAGGTCTACATGTCTATCAAGATTAAAGAATTTTGCCAGCTGAATGAAAGGAATTTATGGTCTCACTCGCTTGCCGAATGCTCGGGTGCATTGCGTCGGCAGCAATAGAGACCTTAAGATTCTACGATGCGGTCGTCAAAACAAGCACTTTTTATGTCAAATACAACCTAACAAGGAAAAAACGCTTTTATTGGTACAGCATGCCGTCGACTGGAACAAAGAAAAAACTTTTTTGCCGCTTCAGTAGAAGAACATGTGATCAGTCTCGGAAACAAACTACCCCTACTTTACGACTGATACTCTCAGGAGTCATTCTCACTCGACAAAGCAAGAATATGAAGGTGCTACTGTTGTACAACATTTTGTGAAGTTCATTTCTACATGAAATGAATAGAATAGTCATTTACAGTCACGTCCATAACAATCTGAAGGCCCCTACAACGACTTAAAAAAGCCTCTGTCCTCCTGTCTACTCACATCATCAAGTTATCCTCTGCGTTTTCTCAAATGGGTGGCTGTTACAAACGACAAAAGTTGCATGTTAGAGCATGTTCTTAGCTTGCATTTACACTTATTTCTGGTGCATTAACTTAGAATCGCACAAGTCTTGCCAATCATTGCTGACACATAAGGTGTTAACATGCAGAAATACTTTCATTATTGAGAGGAAAATGTCAAAACTATTTCTCAATATGCTGGTCAATACAAGTAGGTGTAAATGGGGGGGTTCTGCACCATAGGCGCTTAACCCTAATCCACCCAATACTAATATATAATAAACGCCCTCCCCCAAAGGAGGGCGCTTATTGGAGGTATTCTTCCCACACAAGCACCTACCACCCCCCAAAAAATGGCCTCTATGTAATACAATCTTATACAACTCAAACCAAAAAATTGGGGGGGGTGGTCAAACCAATTTTTTCACTAGAAATTAACACATTTTTGCTGACATCAGCAAAAAAATTTTTTTGGTAGGAGCAGACAGAAAAAGTATATATACACTAAATAAATGAGAGCCCACCAAAAAAAAACATTAAATAAACAACAACGCCAAAAACGAAAAGCATCTATTTTGTTTTGAACATAAAAATAAACAACAACACCAAAAAACGAAAAGCATCTATTTTGTTTTAATCACTAAATAAATAAGTGGCTTAAAGACGCAAGAATATAATAAATAAATAGGATCCTCGGTCCTCCACCAAAAACCTAAAGTAATTGAGGATCATGAGGTCCCAAAACCAAAACGAACATTCTTCAAAACCAGGAAACTCTCCCCAAAAAATAAAAAAATATAAACCCTTTTATAGGGTTGATAAAACTACAGTTTATAAATCATTTTATGAAAAAGATAAAAACGAAATTATTTTTAAACCTTGTACAAGAAATTTTAAATTTATTGAGTATCTTATTGGTAACAGGCCAACCGTAAAACATCTTGAACGATGTATAGCGCCTAAAGAAGAAGAACGCCCTTTAATTTTTAAGAAAAAATTGGGGACTATGCCAATAGAATGGTTTCAAAAGGAGTATGCCTATAACTGGTGTCATATGTGCCTTTGTATGGAGTTTGGTGAATATGAATATACAAAAGTATGTAAAAACTGTAGTTGTAAAAAAGATAAATTAGTTTTTGGTTATAGCTATAAAGATCCCAGCCGAGCAATACAAAAAAGAGAACAAGATAGACAAATAATGATAATAAAAAAAATTTATGATTGGCCGTAATGAACTTTAGATGAGTATGCTATGAAAGATCCAATTTGTGTAGGTGATATTAAAGATTTTGATAAATATATTGAAGAGAACGATTTTTGGAATAAAATGCCATTTGAGATTTTTTTAGACTCCAACATAGAAAAAACGTGCAGCATGTTAAATTTCATTAATAGCAGACTTATTCTTAAGAAGAAACACTTTATCAACGGTCATGTTGTAAATGCCAATGGAAAAAATATGCTCAACGATTTAAGAGGAAAAATTGGGGACGAAGATAACTATATGTGGAAATTGTTTATGAGACAAGACAATTACAAAATGCATAAACAAAAATATATGCTTTACCTGTTATTAAATCAATATAAATTTTTGCTCCCATTAGTCTGTTTCCCATTTTAAAATTTCCATCAGATTACTTTGTAGACATTATGATAAATGATGGAATAGCTATAGGTAAAGAATGGAAGAAAAAGGCAGATGTAAAATATCAAAACCTGCGAAAACAAACAAATAGAATTATCGGCAGGCTGCGAGCCAACGGCTACTTTGTTAACACCTCAATTATGAAATATATTACAAAAATAAATTCTGATCAAGAACAACAAGATAAGGAGTATGAGAAAGAACTAAAACGTAAGAAAAACTCTTAAAGAATCCTGAAATTGAGAAAGAGACAATTAAGAATAATATCATTGAGTTGATTGCATTTAACGTAAATAGTGGGTCTATGGCGCAAGCTAAGCTATTCTACAACGAGATGATGGGAGAGATCTCCCAAACTAATCTTTGTGATAGACCTTTTGATGAGTCTGATTGTATATTTAAACACGATTGTATATTAGATGAAGAGGAGCTCGCTTCGTTGAAAGAATTTAAAAAGATAGAATATCGATGAAAAAAAATGGTCGATAGACATAATGAATATCTGCTAGAAAAGTATAAATGTATTTAATAAATGGAGCCTACAATACGTGAAGAGCTTTAAGACTATCAGACGCAAAAGAAATTAAATATACTCAAGCCTACATCAAGAAAGCATTGGATAAAACACTTGAAAAAATATGTAATGATTATCAGTGCATTCAATTGGTCGAGACAAATGAAATGTTGACAGACACTGTCATTGGAAAGTTCTCAGAGCTTATGCATCATCTTGAAATCGTTGACAGCTCTACAAAGTTGGGAAAAGAACTTTCAGATAATAAACCATTTAGACATGACATAAAACATATTTTAGAATATGTCACACCATGGATTCCTTTAGTTGGTGTTTTAATGGGAGGAATTATTGTGGGAAACATGTTGTTAATAAAAGAATAACCAAACAGAAAAATAATAATACTATAAATAAAGAGGAATGTCAAGAATCACAAAAAGAAAATCAAAACAATTAGATGCTATTAGAGAATTCTCAAAAAAAGTGAAAACTTCAAAAATTATTACTAAGAAGGATCCATTTAATATGATCATAGTCGGCTTTACTTGTGGAAAAACCCATGTTTTACTTGATCTTCTCGAGCAAGAGTACATGAGATGTTTTGATTATATTTTCCTCATTTGCCCTACCTATGAGTGGAATACGACTTATCAAGATTGGAAGTATACCAATGATGAGAACTTTTTGGCTGTAAGTTGTGATCAAGACTCTGTAGAGTCGTCTTTAAAAACAGTTGTTGACTTCTCAAAGGGAACAAACTCTATTATTATTTTAGATGATTGTGCCTCAGGCAAATTTGTAAAAGGTAGAACTTCTGAACTTGTAAATTTAGCGTTCTCAGCAAGACACTTTGGACTTAGCACTATTGTGATTACTCAACAACTTACTTCCACTGCTAAACCTTATCGCGAAAACATTTCTAGACTTGTCTCATTTTACAACCCAAATAAAAAAGAAATGAATACAATTTTTGATGACTATTTGGGTGACATTTCCAAAGAAGAAAAAAATAAGATTCTCAAGAAATTAAAAGAAACAAAATATTCTAAACTAGACATATCTTTGAGACATCTTTATTCTTACTCCGTAAATTAACTCGATTTTGAAATCTAATTTATTTAGGTTTCAAAATCGTTTATTTAATAGTGTACACTATCAATGGCCCTATTCTTGAAATTAACCAGCCCATCACTAACAACAAATATCTTACAAAGCACATTGGCTGACGTAGCCTTTTTAACGATTTCAAGTAGAACTCCGTTTTGTGTATTAACGAGTTTTTTTCCACAACCAACAAAGTTCTTATCACTTATCGCTCTTAAATTAATGACTAAAGCAAATTTATCTTTAAAGAATTTTCTAATCGTCATGTTCTTAAGATCTTGGCTTCCAAAGAATCTTACCGCTTCTGGGTAAAGATCGTCTTTTTGAATTCCCTGACTATAAATACAATTGGGAACGCCTTATATTGCTACTTTAACAGATTCTATATTAGGATAGACATATTCCTCACTATCAGTAACAGTCTTATTTTTAAATAACATGACAATTGCCGCTGTACTTTTTCTTGGGAGATTGACAGTCTCATTAACAAGAGTACTTGATTTATTCCACTCTAAAGTTTTCATTAAAGTAACATGTTCAAAATTTAGGCTTCTACCAACATTATATCCAGACAAAGCTTGACTGGCAAAAGTCTCATTCTCAATCGTCTCATATTCAAGTTCAATATTTTCCAAAGTATATCCTTCAACACTTTCTCCACTCTTTGCAACCATGATACTCTCCGCTTTAGGCAGTGTGATTTTAAACTGAAAATTATACACCATCCCATAAGGCACTAATAGTCCATGATCTCCAATTATTTTATTAAGCCTAATTTTTTGTTTGGTTCCTTGAACCGCCTGCATCAAAGCATCTGAAACCTTTTGATCATTCCCAGTCTTTACTCCATCATCAGAACCTGAAATTATCTTTCTCGTATTCTCATTAGAAATTCCGTAGTCTACAAGTTCATCTCGAACATGTTCAGGCAGCCACAAGTCTTTATATACTTCTAGTTCACTTTGTCCATTGTTATCATAGACATTTTCACCTCCAACACTTACGGTCAGTCTTTCTATGAGCAGTTTTCCAAGATTATTAAGGAACCAAGACTTGTCATTTTTGTTTTTAAAATTAAACTTTAAGTTTAAACTATCAGGAACTAAACAAGTATCAGGTTTCAACTTTGGAATGCCTACGTAGATTTCTTCCTCCGGATTTGCTTTGTTTGGATTAAACGTAATGTTGTGTTTTGTTCTAATACCTTTGATATCACTCATTTTAAGTTTTCTAAAACCAGGTATTAACTGTTCCATTTATTTGAATAACCCTATCTTTTCTGTTTACGGGACAAGTCATATACAAACCAAGTTAATGCTAATACTAATACCCAACGATTGTTAGCCAAGAAACCTAATCCTTTTGCCCCCCACTTCAGAGCTGTGCTTAACAAGTTTAAGACAGCACCTGCAATCAGACCTAATTCTCTTGCTATTTTTGCAAGGGTTTTTCCCAAAGCACTCATTGCTTCAGCTCCTTTTTGAATAACAGTTCTTCCACCAATGACTACCGAAGTAATTATTCCCCCGATTGCTATGGCAATGCCGCTCAAGGCAACCATATTTTTCTTGGCCCACTCCTTTAACCTCCTAAAATGTGTAAGGTCTGGCTAGAATTTGTTGTTTTTTAGTTTCTTCTTGACTTCTTTGACTTATTGTTCTATTCGCAGCTTCTCTTAGACCAACAACTCTTTCTTCTAATTCTATAAACTCTTCAGGATTACTCGCAGCGTCTCTTTGTTCTACTGTTTCATTTAGCATCTCTTGAAAATGATCAGCTTGTACTTGTAACGCTCCTTCATCACCAAGACGACCAGACGTGGTTTCTGTCGGATTCAACACACCTTGAAGTTCTCTATTTTCTTGAGGACTTAATCCTTCCATGTAAGACATGTCAGCTGTCGTGTCTACAAGACCGTAGTTGTCCCAGTCAAGCCCAGCTTTCCACTCATGGACTATGAAGCTTATTTCTTCTTGAAACTGTTTTATTGCTTCTTCTACATATTTTGACTTTACAGTTGTGTTGTACATAAGAATATGTTTTTCTCTTTTTAGAACAATTTGGGGTTTTCCCCGTTCATTATTCTCTAGTAATGGTTTATAGGTTATATGATTTCTTGGTGTTGTTCCAATATTATGTTTTAAGTTCATTTCTCTGTCTGTGTTCATAAATGTAAACCCAGGATTAGTTATCTCTATAAATTGCTCAATTGCGTATTCAGCGTCATTTTCAGACGTCCCAAGATGTTTTAAATTTTGTAACCTATTGTCTTCCCATGTTTTATAATTCGGATTTATAAATGATGTTTCTTTCGTGATAGCGTTGTCAAGTACTGAATCTTCAAGTTCTTGCTCAGGTGTCCTAAATGTGTCTTCTTCTTCTGGTTGTTTTTCTAGATCTAGGTCTTTAAATTCAACATCTTCCATTTATTTAATTAGGCGTTTATTTCTCTATTACGATGTCACTTTTCTTAATCCAAGAATTATGCCTTTTATCGTAACCCAACCATTTTACTAAGACCTTATCACCTCGAGTCTTTAGTATCTTCTCAACATTGAAGACATTATCTCGTTTATCCACAGCACTTAGTTCTTGCTCATAAAATTTCCCAAGAATAGGCTCATTGTCGTCTTCAATTTCATACGTCGTCAGATCACCTCGGAAAATCTTACTGATTTTGAAATCTCTTCCGTAAAGTTGGCTTCATAACCTTTCTCAAATATGTTTTTGTATTTACTCACTCTAACTTGATCTCCGATTCTAAACTTAGGTAAAGGGTA
>JAODVM010282209.1:0-12201 GCA_025400095.1 Phenganax marumi | reverse complement strand
AGAATATGTTAAAATCAAATTTAGTCAGAATAGTTTTTCAGGAAAAACACAAGCTTTTCCTCTGGACAAGTATATATATATATATATATATATATATATATGCATTGTCATTGTTGTCAAGTTCTTGTTGTTGTAGGTCTGGATAGAGGTGAGCCCATTGGTGTTCCAGAGGTTTGTTGGTAGAAGGTTCTTTCAAACTGAACTCAGCCATTAATCATAAGTCGAGTAGGTCTAGGAAGGTACCAGATAGGTATGATCAATGCAAAATGTACCCCCATATCAAGACTATAACTTTGTAAACCACCAGCCATTTCTTGCCATCAAAAACTGTCTCAGTTAGACTAAAAGTCACTTTGTCTAAGTGCTGTCATTGAATAAGCACTGCAGTCCCAGTGCCACACTTATTAGGTAAGATGTATGTTCTATTTACCACTGTAGTGTTTGGAAATGAAAACAAGCTCAACCACAGAATATGTTAAAATCAAATTTAGTCAGAATAGTTTTTCAGGAAAAACACAAGCTTTTCCTCTGGACAAGTGCCACCTGATATTGATTAGCAGGTGCAGTGCTTCTTTGGAATATGGGGTATGCTTACTATACTACAAAGCTAAATTTTGAACTTACAAGCTTGCAATGTCAAAATTCCAATTTTGCAGGAAAAGCAGCATGTTACAAACCTGAACTGATAAAGCATGAATAGAACTTGCCAATTCATTTTCCAGAATCTGGTTTACCAATCTGTGTCTCTGAAATAATTAGGTAGTATGAACTAACTAGGCAGCACTTTACCAAATCATTAGAATAATTTTAAAAAGATTTTTGTCACATCTTTTTAAAAAATCTTTACTAGTAACTATACTGTTTCAAAGACAAGGATTTTCTAAAGAAAACAAAAGAAAGTACTGCAGAAAATTCTGACTATGTTGTTCCTGATTTTGACAGCATACCAGCCACGAAATGCATGCAAATGCCATCTCATGCCCGAAGAACTTATTTAAATTCTCTTCAAAATACTCAATAAACTACTTGTGTTATAGCATTTGCCACAGGTAAGTATGACAGCAGAAGACTTTTTTCAAAATGCGAATAAAATACAGAGAAGGAAAAGCTTTTGTTTTGAAAAAGTTTTCAAGTATTGATTTCAAAATCTTTACGATTTATTTAGGGGGCATAACAAAAAAGATATGGGCACTTGTAGACAAAATTTTAAGAAAATCTATGATTTACTGAGGAAGAAACGGACCTGCAGCAGCAAAAACTAAAACGCTCTAAAAAAGATACTTACTACATTCTCAAGGCCTGCAAAAAACAGGGAGTTATTTCCAATGCAATAGTTTCAATATTTTTGAAAACTAATAAACTCCAATAGCTAGTTAGACTGTATTAGATTTTAAAATATTTTGCCATTATTCCTGGTTGAATATAATTTTTGACAATGTAAGGATTCTATTGTTTATGCAATTCTATTGTTGAAGAAGCTTTATTTTTAGGTGGTTGGTTAGTAAACTAGGAAACTCTTTTGACTAACTTTCAAACTCTCTTATTGCAGTTGAAAACTTTTCACCAAAATTCAGTGAGGTTTGGGTAAATAGAATTTACAAAGCATCAAAATAACCTTTACCCCAGAGGCAGGTCTAGGATTTTGCAAACCTTAGTCAAAGTTTTTGCTGGCAAACATGCAAGGGAGATTGTTCAGGGGGAGGCATGCTCTTGGGTAAAGGGTTCTTGTTCGTTACCTTTTTGGTTAGTTATTAATGCTTTAAAAGATAATAAATAACCAACAAAAATTAACTAACAAGATAAATGCTAGGAATGAATAGTCTTGGAATAATATCAATTTAAATTCTGAAATATAAAACCCACTATATTTTCAAGATTGCGACTTCCGATGCGCAAAGCCAAAACGTAGCAATTGAGTACTAGATCATCATCAGAGACAAGGTCTGTCTTGATTTTTGCACTGCATGTCATCACAATATACAACTGGTTGTTGGATTGTCAAAACAACAGGATATACTGTATTGCTTGGAACAATCAAACGATTTTCCAGCATTGACACAAATTTAACTAGAAAGCGATAGGAATTAGTAAACGAGTCAAACTTCACAAATAACATCACAGTTTTTCACCATATCAATAAGACTTGACTTTAGAGTTGACCATGAGTGCAACTACAAGTATGACTCTGACTGCGAATAGACTAGGTAAAACAAACTGTGTAGTTGTAGCCAAGCAAGTTGTTATTAGAGAGTTTTAGCAAAGAGTACGAGTACGAGTATGACTATGAATACTAGATTCAACCGCCAGAGACCTGTCACGAAGAAGTCGTAGTAGTAGTCATTTCCGTTTCAAAAAAAATGTTGCTTCAGTTGTAAACAAAAACGAATTGGTCTAATTTGTCTATAGTAAGTAGGTCACATTTCCTGTTTAATGTACACTACCGTAAAAATATGCACCTTGGCAAGGCTGGAACCAACAACAATAATTTAAATTGATTTTGAACGACATGAAAAAAATATCGACTTGCCTTCTTTTGAAAACTTCATACTGATAACGAGTTTTTCAAAAAACTTCGTACTCAGATTTGGGCCTGCTATGACTTCGTCGCGTCAGCATGAAATGGCGTAAGCGCGCATTGAGTGCTTCGTACAAAAATGGCAAATTTCATACTCATACTCGTACTCTTTGCTAAAACTCTCTATTAAGATTGCTGCAACTACAAGTACGAGTACAAATATGCCTGTAGCAATATTATGTAGAAATGTTGTACTGTAATAGGGCACTTTTTGAAGTGCTCACTGGTTTTGTTACCTTCCATCTATGTTAAATGATTCATATATCTTGTCAATGATAAAATACAACATGTAAACATAATCATTTAACAACAACAATCAACTCAAGTTTTCTCGGGCCGGGAAAAAGGCAGATAAATAAATGACCTCTGTTTTTGTTTTACAGAAATACATATCAAATGATAAAACAGCGAAAAACTCCTTTGCTTTAAAATTTTTTGTCCCACTACTCCAGACTACCAAATTTTGCAACAATGCTATAATAGAAGAGGCTACGGCTACAACGCTTTAGCTCAATCCGGAATCACAACAGCAAAATATGACATGATTAGCACAAAATTGATAAATCTCGTGGTGGTAGTCGTACTTCTAGTCAAATATAAAGCTCTCCAAGAATCACCACCTGATTCTGCAAAACTCAAGCAAAAACTACACTCTCTGACTTACTTAATTTACTTTGCAGAAAGAGAGAAGTACAACTAGCTGGACTACTCTTTGAAATATTTAATTGCTCTTAAATTCTAACAAATATATTATGTAGTTGTTCACTGTTTTTCATACGTTAGTCACGTGACCTACTTGACTACCCTTCAATCTGGCCCCTGCTTTAAACTCAATAAAAATATTTTATTTGAAATTGGAAATGGTCTACTATTGATGATCCTTGCTTTAAAAAGTTCTTGAATTATGAATTGAAGTGTAAATAAACAAACTTGTTTTCACGTCTCTATTCAGTTCAATGCAATGCACAACGGTCAAACACGATGGCAGACATAGTGTTGAAAGAATGCTGTCTACTATGTACAAGGTCTATTGCACATTTATAGGTACCATGACTGTATAACACATTACATGTAGCCACTTTTGCAGTCATGTCTAGTTTATTCCCAATATAGAGGGCAAAATACCCATTTAATTTAACATACACAATTTATGCACTTGTTTCATTGTAAAACTCTCAAACTTACCTCGAGTAAAGGCAACTGCTCAAACGTTTTAGAAACAACTACCACTTTAAAATGCGTCTCTGAATCTACAGAGAAAGAAAACGATAAAACTTTAATTACATTTCTCTGCTATTTGGTCAGTCGAAAAGTATGCACCTCTCAGAGAGACATCTTATTAATTCTTTTGCATTAATCTCCCGGATTCTAATAGTTGTTGGGTAATATGCACAACAACCTTTCATTTAGAATTTAACTTATTTCAACTTGCTTGCCACTGGCTACAGGAGCATAAATGTGGGTGGGTGGTCTGCCCCCCAGAGCACTGGTCAGTTGTTCTCAAAATACAAACAGTCGATCTCAAAAAAGTCATGCAATAGTACGCAACGCATGCAAAATTGTTGGTGTTTTTGGCCAGCAAAGTTACTGCTCCTGACATTTCTTTAGAAACTATACAATGAAATACAGGGCTAAACTGGTAGAGGTGATTGATTAAGGTCTTTGGTAAAAGTCATTAGATTTGATCTTGTTGCAGTGTTATTGGTGATATCTTGTCTTAAATCTCCACCTGCTTTGCGCAAAAAACTCACTCCCAAAAGCAGCAAATAGCATTTTAGGGACTCTAGTTTTCAAAATTTTCCTGAGGGAACAAGCTGCCAGACCCCCCCCCAGAAATTTTTGAATCTTCAGCCTCTCCAAAACTTATAAGTGCACCTGCCTATGGAACTCAAATTGCTAAGAACGCCATTTTGCAGACCTCATTTTAAAAATTTCAGGAGGGAGCATGCCCCCTAAATATTTTGTGCCTTTGGCACTTGAGTTCATCTTCATTTCAATATACCCCCCAGAAAAAATCAATATGTGTGCCTTTGACTGGCTAGAATGTACACCTGGCCTATATACAGAATATAAGTGTCTTTCTGCATTAAAATCTCAAGGTTAGTTCATGTATTACAATAAAGGTGTAGATATTGCAGTATTTCTACCTAAAACTATGCTCCTGTTCACAACTAAGTAAAACTACATACATATCAGATTATGAGTATTATACATTCATGTCTTCGTTTTTTTCTGAGGAAAACCCTAAATTGTTAAAAGTATTAATTAATTACTAAAGAGCACCACGTTACATTTGCACAATCAAGTCCAACCTGCACAGTACCCTGTTACATTTGCAGCACGTTTGTCTAAGATTAACTGAAGAGTGGACAAACATTCTACAAATTCATTGTGGTCAGAATATTTATAGCTACAGGGGAGTAGCAAAAAAGAGCCCCCTAGAAGCAATCAGTGTAGAGGCTTAGACTGAGCTTTTGAGAATAGATAATCAGAAGAAATGTTTCTGTGATTAGTGTGAAATTGAAACTGAGCAATAATGCTTTGCACAGTTGATTTTGGGGTTTCAAGCTGTACTAATCAATCCTAGTGCTGTGCACCAGAGCCGGACTGTCGGACTTCGGACCAAAAAAATACTCAAAACAACAGGTGATTAGAATTGACAAAAGAATAAACATTCGCATGAAATGTTGTATTGTATGTATGACAAGATGGCATTAGAGCGCATTGACACCTATTTTATAACTCAGATTTTAAGACTGAGAATTTTATTAGACACTACAGTGTTACATCAGCAAATGCCAAAGTAAAATGTTCAACATGATCCTTTTAAAGAGAAGTATTAAATTGCTTTTTCTTGAACTTTGTTTATTTTTATAATGAGCTTCACTGATATTTTGTAAGGAACTTTGTCTAAGTGAAATATAAAAAGTCCTTTTATTGTAAAGACTCAAAAAATACTAGATGAAGGTCCTGCTTACACTGTACCGAAGCACTTAAATTCATTTTTCATATGACACCTACAGCAGAATGGTTTTTTGCTCCACGTCACATGCGGTAATATCGTGGTGCTACTGGTGTAACATAAACAAAGGTGAATTGGGGATAAAAACACTGATATCAAAACAAGACTGGATCAAGCAAGTCTAAATTGGCGGTAAACAAAATTTGAGGCCACCAATTCTTGACAGCCGCCATTGATAAGGGACCAATCCTTCAAAATTCTAATTGAGCAAAAATCAGCATGAAATGAAAAATTTCGGAACCCAATGCATTGCTTTTGGCTGCAATAAGCGTAAACGAACCAAAGAACAACAAAAACGACTTACAGAGTGATAGTGAAGGTAGCAAAAACGAAGAATCAGCTGTAAAACGAACGTTTCTGCGCACTTTTCACTCGTAAGTCGGGCTTGTTCCATGACATGTTATCAATTTTTGACCAAAAAGCCCCATTTTCCTTCAGATTTTGGAACTAAATTGATTATTGGAAGATTTTCGAGTGAAATCTGTATCGTAAAAATCACACGAGATCAATATTATGTTTAAGAATTTTTTTTCAAATCAAATTCTGGGCCTTTCATACAAGCAGTACTATATATTTGCATTTATAACTCTAATCCTCCTTAATCTACATTTGATGTTACACATTAAGTATTTTTTTAAACTTGGTAGCTTGAATAAATAAATTTATCAATCACACTATTTTGCAGTTACGTGTATAATAAAAATAAACATTGATTTCGAGTGTATGGCTGTGTAAATTCAATTTTTTGCTCTGGATCCAAAGAATAGTCTTTTACAGGCCAGTATTTCTCAATTGCAATTCTTTAACTTTGATGTTCTTCAGGTCTGTTTCAGGTATTAAGTTAGCTGTCGCATTGTCTGAATACCATTAGCACACCTTCGGTCTCTGACGAAAATCGCGATGTTTTCGCCCACCTTTTTTCCTGATCTTAGACAAAACCATTACTGATTCATTTCTTGCTTACATACAAACAGTCATATATGATTAAAAAATAAAAGAGAAGCATATTCTTTTAGAAACCTCCACTACGATTGCATTTCATGCTCTAGAACTCCATGTTTTTGCAGAAATTGGTCCCCTAGTAATGGTAGCGCATTTCGATTTTGGCTTCAAATTTGGCACGTGTTGTTTGATCCAGTCTTATTTCGAGATCAGTGGATAAAAATCACATCATTTCGATGTAATTGTGTAAACAGTACACAATAAAAAATTTCAAATCATGTCTGACTTTATCAGTTTATCTGGTTTCTTCGCTGTGTTTGGGCTTATTGAATCAAACTCTCAACAAGAAGATAAACATGGCGACTGCTGGGAAGAGAAAACACACCAGTAATTCACCATCAAGCCTCTGGGATAGTTTTATAAAAATAATGTCGATCCTTCAAAGCCTAACTGTACAAAGTGTCAGAAAGTTGTCAGTCGCGGAAGTTTAACTGCAAAATCGAAGTCGTGGGGAAATGGATCATTATGCGAACATTTAAAACTTTGCAGCCTATCTGGTTCTTTCTTGACTAACTCCACAACAGAGCATAGTGTCCAGGAAACGTTTTCTTGCAACACACTATTTCAAAAAGAAAGTGCCAAGGAGAAAGCCATCACTAATGCTATTGGCATAATGGTAGTGATTGATCTATGACCATATTCGATTATAGAAAACGAAGGGTTTGATCAATTTTTGCAAATACTAGAGCCGTGATATTCTGTTGTTTCAAGGAAAGAGCTGATGAACGTAGTCGTCTCAGAAATTTACTCTGATTTGGAAAGAAAAATCAAGAAGTCGTTGAAAAGTGGGATCAACTTCACCACGGACATGTGGAAATGTGAAGGACCATGAATACATGACGGTGACGACTCACTGGGTAGTGGAATATCAAGAGTTTAAAGCTTCTGAATTTAAAAATGCTCTTTTGGTGGTTCAAGAATTTTACCTAGTGCGCATTTTTACAACATAAGAAAGTCAGTAAGTAAAGCTCGTGTTCATTGATGTTCGTTTATTTGCCAATACTAATGCTCTAAATCTGTAATTGATTTGATATATATCTGCATGTGGTGCAAAACAACTGGATAGTTTCAGAAGGGGAATTCCACATTGGTGTATCAGACAACATTGCAAATGTTACACTTGCCCTGAACAGTGATGTGAATCTTGAAGCGCCAGATGATATTCGTGAGGATATCGAGAAATCTGATGATCATGGCGATGAAGATCGTTTTCCTATGCTGCCGCCCATCCATTTGGTATCTATAGGTTGCTTTGCGCACCTACTAAACCTTATAGTTGTAGTAAATATCAAATAAGATTGTGAATGTAGTTTTGCAAAATTGTGAATCGATACAGTGTTTTTAAGCTTAAGGCTCTTCCTGAATACCAAGCAACCACCCTTCATGGTTTTCTACATTTGATAGGATGCAATGAAACCTGATGTGCAGTGAGCTGTCAAAGATGCAAGAACTCATAGTCAGCAAATTATTACAATAACAAAGTAATTTACAATAATATAATAATAACAATAATAGTAATAATAACATTAATAATAATAATAATGATAATAAAGATAATAATGATAGCAGTACTAATAATACTAATTCTTGTTTTTCTTTTAAAACAAACAACTTGTGAGGAGATTTCTTCACTCCACAAGCGAAATCTCACTTAGTCTCGGCCCCATACCTGGAGCTTAGAGACTAAGTGCCTTTTGAAAAATGAGGGTTGTCCCAATGATAGCAGACGTCTGCATCACACCAAAAACGTCTGGTATGCCTAGATCTTTAACATAACCTTCTAGCCTATTTGAGACAACCCCCAAACAACCCACCACAAGAGGAACAAGCTTTGTTGACACTCGGTGCAGCCTTCTTATTTCTTTGGCTACAGAAGAGTATATGGCAATTTTCTCATCCTCTTTTGCCCTCACATTCTTGTCCCATGGCACTGAGAAATGAACAAAGTCCACTTTCGAGCTGCCCAATCTAACACAGTCACATCTGGACGATCATGCTCCATTTTCTGTGTTGTCTCTACACTCCTATCCTACCAGATTTCAAACGTAACATCTACTGACACCCTCACCTCATCTGAAACCTCCTTATACCATACATCTGTACATTTCACTCCATACTTCCTAAACAACTCCCAATATACCCTCAACCCCATCCCATCATGTCTCCTTCCATATTCCCTTTGAGCCAAACCAGTACAACAACTTGCTAAATGCCCAACTGATTCCACCTCCTTACCACACACCCTGCATTTTGGATTCACATTCTCTTTTTCAATTGTTGCACGAAAAAAACTGGTCCTTAAAGCTTGCTCCTGGGCTGCCAACACAAACCCTTCAGTTCCTTTTCCCAAATACCCTGCTCTGAGCCATTGCCAAGATCTCTGGTCAGCCACCTCAGAAATATCCCTCATGTATTTCCCATGTAGTCTTTTTTCCATAAAACTCTCCTTCCTTTCCTTCTCCATCCACTTCTTATATTCACTCTTTGTCTCCCCAATTGTACTGTCTCACCAATGGCCCTCACCATCCACTCCTCACTCTCTCTGACATAATGAAATAAGCCAAACTCCTCCTCCTTCACACAATCAACAACACTAATCAATCCTCTCCCACCATCTTTATTTTTGACATACAATCTAGCAACACTCACTCGCATGTGAAATGATCCAAACATTGTCAACCTTTTCCTTGCCTTCACATCCATTGCTTTCAACTCTTGATCACTCCAATCCAAAATGCCAGCACTGTATCTTACCACACCTGTAGCCCATGTATTGATTGCCTTAATCAAATTCCCACCATACAACTTAGACTTTGCTACAAGTTTCACCCTCCTTAGATACTCTTGCCTAATCTTCCCCTTCATTTCCTTCTACATGATGTCTGCTCCTTCCAATACACCCAAGTACTTGTATCCATTTTCATCTAGCTTGCCCATAACCAGACCATTCGGCAATACAATTTCATCACAACGAACCTTTACCCCTTGTTTCAATACCAACACAGCACATTTCTCCACCCCAAACTCAATTCCAATAACCGTAGAAAAAACGTACATAACCTCAATTAAACTCTCCAACTCCTTCTCCGACTTATCGTACAGCTTCAAATCATCCATAAACAGCAAAATGTTCACTATCATCTGCTCTTTTCCAAACTTATATCCAATATTCTCTCTCTTTAACAACACTGTGAGAGGAATCATGGCCAGGACACACAACAAAGGAGACAAAGAACCTCCCTGGAACATTCCACGTTTGATTTCCACTTCACCCAACACTCCCCATTTGATGTCAATACCGTCTTCCAATTCTCTATACTACCACACAACAAAGCCTTCACATTGTCAGCCACTTGTGCCATCTCCAACATTTTTACAATCCATGAATGTGGTTCCATATCGTAAGCACTCCTATAGTAAATCCAGTCCATCGCCAAGCATCTTTTCTTCACCCTAGCTTCCCTCAACACTGCCTTGTCAATCATCAGTTAATCTTTAGTCCCTCTTGATTTCTTCCTGCATTCCTTCTGTTCATCCTGTAACAACCTGTTTACCGGCAAATGCTGATACGTTTTCCCACCAATATCCCAGTGAGTAACTTCCACATCAATGGCAAACGTGCAATCGGTTTGTAGTTGCTAGCCACTGTTCCTTTGGCACTGTCCTTCTGTATCAACACCGTCGTCCCCTTCACCATCCACTCAGGTACTTTTCCACTATCCAAACAACCTTGCAGACTCTTTGTGACTATACCATGCAGTGATCTAAACTTCTTACATCCAAAATCCTCTTACACCATCCGGTCCAGGGGCCTTCCAATTTGTCATCTTCCTAATACCTGCTTCAACATCTTGAACACTGATCCTAACCTCATCTTGCTTCTCTACAGCACTCATTTTATCCTTCACCTCATGCAACCAACTAGCATTCTCATTGTGCTTCTTCTCCTCTGACCTAATTCTACTCAAAAACCTTGTTGCCTCCTTAGCATTTGGTGCTTCTGCTGGCCCCAAGTTTGCCCTGCCACCCAACTCTTTGCACAGCTGACTTTGGTTATTCTTGAATAAGTTGTTCTGCCTAACCTCGGTACAGCTGTTCACATACCACTGAATCTTCGTGCTCCCGGACTTGATCTTACCTTTCAACAAAGCAGCCATTGCCACTGTGCCTATCTCAACAACCTGATATCTCCTCACTAACTGATCCATCACCTTCTTCTTAAGAATGATACCCTTCCTCATCTCCTCAGCCCTAGCAAATCTTTCCTCCACTCACCATATTCGTCTCAATCCTCCTCTGCTACCTCGGTTTTTTCTTTTCAGATGCTTTACTTTTCTCTTTTCCATCAGCCCCAACCTATTTGCAACAACTCATGCTCATGTATACAACAACCTATTGATCTCAGACACAGACATCCCATCCTTCACCAGATTGTGCATCAAACCATCAACAATCTTCACTTCTCTGTTCACCATCCTTCTGTCTTGTGCCTTCAACCCTGGAATTTCTACCCATTCTCTTGCCTCAAAGATTTTTTTAGTCTTGTCAAATACATCCTTCTTCTCATTACTTGCCCCTCTAATACCATCATCTCCACGAAACATAACTATCTTCACAACTGCTACCTTGATTTCTCTGATAATGCCTTTAAGCTCTCCATCTTCTTCCTGATTAACTCCACCAACATTAGTCTCAAAATCAACTCACTCTGTAATTCCACCACATCCTTATGGTCTACCTGTCTCATTCACATGTTTTTCAACTTCAAAATTTTCAAAACCATGAAACTCTTCCTCATTATCCCTTTCTCCAACTAATACATCCCACACTTCCCTGCTAATCACCATTGGCCTCTGTCCCACAGGACCCTTCTCACTGGTCTCTTTCATCACCTGCTTCTCAATCTCACCTCTCTCCATCACTTTTAACAAGCCCTTTTCAATACATTTTAGTTGTGACAATAAACTTGGCACTTCCTGTACACTCAGTCCCATTTCATCCCACAAAACTTTCACTTTCTTGATATACCCACTACTCTTTTTCCCACCAATTCTGATGAAGCACTCACACAATACTCTCCTCTCCTCATGCATCCAGAAAGACTTATTCTTTCACCTTTTCTTTAAAACCTGACCACTACACTCCATACCCTCTGCTCCTCTACTTTTATAATAATTTGCATACTGCCCTGAGTTAGCTCCTAAAAGAGCTCTTTCCTTATCCATGGGCTTAGAATCAACTTCAGGCATGCCTGGCCCACCAGAACCCTGCTTATTATTACAACATTTTGACATGCTTCAAAATCTCCAGATATATTAATTTTAACAACACCTGTTGAAAAATTGTATTAATAATATTCTGGGTAATACGTTCAGTTACTCTCCAAAAGGTAAAGATATCCACTGGCACCACTTGGAGGAATACAATCATCAGCATAATAATAATAATAATAATAATAATAATAATAATTATTATTATTATTATTATTATTAAAAGTTATTGACATTCCCAAAAACAGGCTTTTTAATGTCAATTTACAATAATTACATGCTATTAAAATTTAAAATACTAAAATTACACATGCAAGACTCAATATTAAGAC
>JAODVM010282098.1:0-12202 GCA_025400095.1 Phenganax marumi | reverse complement strand
AGTATTTTTAACTTTTTAATATTCATCACGTGATACTTGTAATATCTTATATAGTTATTAATTGTTACTTATTGCTAGAACGTTGATTTTTACCGGACAGACGTGGATAGCAGTTCTTGCATTCTATTTTACTGTAAATATTTTGTATGAGACTGAAGTCTTAATCCTGTATAAATATTCAGAAATAATAATAATAATAATAAGTCCAAAAATGTGGCACACTTTGCTTGGAGTGAAGTGCTCCTCGATTGAACTTATTTGCGTTTTTTTCTTTGTACAGACAACATCGAAGAGATTAAACAAGACGAGTTTGTGGAGATGTATAGTGACTTGGATTTCACTACAGCTTACAGCGATGGGAAAATTGTAAACGTGAAGGATGGTGGCAATGGAATGTGCGTTGATTATGAAGAAAAACTGGAGTATTGTCAGCGTGTGAAAAAATGCAGAATGATGGAATGCTGTGATCAGGTAACATATTGTTTTTCTTTAGATGAAAACACAATGATGTATTTCCTTTGGTCAAAGCTTTTTAAAGTACCGTATAATATTTATTCGTTTAGCGCCGTCCCCCATGCAGTGAGCAAGTAACTAACAACTTGTTCTTCTACTTCTAGATAAAGGCTATTCGAGATGGCATCTTAACCGTAATTCCTCAATCTTTGCTTGAGTTGATCACATCACAAGAATTTGAGAGAGGTGTTTGTGGCTTCAATGAAATCTCCATATCTTTACTTAAGGAATCAAGTAAGTCCGTTGCTGAATTAAAAGTAGGGAGTTGACGACCCACGACGATGCATGGGGTAGGCGTATAAAATTTATAGTTTCAAGAAGTCTCAAGAGAATTCGGAACCGCTTAGTGATGACTATGGTCCCTTTTACACTGTCAAAGTTTCTGTGATCAAAGTGGGAATTTCGCACACGCAAATCCTAAGTTTTGAAGGATTTGCTAGAATATTAAAGGGAACTATACAGTGCTCAACAATGAACAACTTCACTTGTGATAATTTCTTACAAATTCTTTAGATCATAGAATTTCTCGGTGAAAAATTCCTACTTTGATCACAGAAACTTTGACAGTGTAAACTCGCCTTGACTTCGCGAAGCTTCAACGTTCCCACAAGGTCGTGAAAATGCTTGATTTGGTGGCGTGTTCATTCATAGTCATAAGGCCCATTTACCCGGGCGACTAAGTAGATGACTGGCAAATATACTTGGTCCAACAATTTTGCTAATGCACTTGCCAGTCAACATACTCATTACATACGCTAAAAGGAGAAAAATCGCAGCAAACATCGCGCGGGTAAGCGGGCCTTTAAGGCCATTGTCCACTACGGTTGTTTTACCCGCGCAGGCGGAGCGCACAGTTTTGAACACGCTCTGCTGTTGTCTGTGGACGCTTGGTCTCGCGTGCAGGCCAGGAAAGTTAAAAGTAATTACCCTTCCTCACGACGCCATTTTTGGGGTACTGAGATTTTTAACTTGATTATAATCAATAAATATAGGTTTTGTATTGTCATGGTTCTAAATAAAACCTTTATAAGTTAATTTACTGTTCAATTATTGAACAACGGTTTTCATACAGCTTAGATTTTTATGATTTTGACATATATTTTTTTCACGAAAAGTACCCCAAAAATGGCGTCGTGAGAAAGACTAATTCAACTTTCTCCCCATGTATGCGACATCAAGAGGGGAGAATCAACAACAGAGCATGTTCAAAAACGTGCGCTCCGCCCGCGCGGCCAAATCGGCCATAATGGAAAATGGCCTTTACAACGTCTTCTGACGACGTTACTTTTCCAGTTCATTATGGCGACGAACTCTCGTCCGAATCGGAATGTGTTGTTCAGTTATGGAAAGTTTTGGAGAACTTCAGTCCCGAAGACCGAAGTCGTTTTCTACGTTTTGTGACGGGTCGTAAGCGACTACCAGCATGCATTACGCTCTCACACATGTGTGGTGAGAAAGACACCTTACCTGGGGCGTCAACGTGTGCCAGCACTTTGATGTTACCTTCGTATTCCTCCGTTGAAGTGGCCGAGAAAAAACTTAGGTATGTTCCGAAATAAGTCTTGTTTGTTTGATTCTTTCTGCAGACGAAAATAGATGAGTTGTCACACTTAAGGGGGGGGGGGCTGATTATATGAATGCACAAGTCGCTGTTGTTTTTCTGAACATTTTGCGCGAAATTTTATTCACCCTTTTCTAACGTTTACGTTTGAACAATTCGACTTATTTGAATACATCAACAGCCGGGCTGAAAATTACTCATGTAATTCACCCCCAGTGGTTATAGTGAATTTTAAGTTACGTCTGCCAAAACCGTATAGTGATTTTCTAAAATAGAATATTTGCTTCCCTGGAGCAATATTATGGGACGGCTTCCCTTGTGATGTAAGCAATATGTCACTTTGCAATCATTTAACGAAGTGATTTTAAAGTCTTTTCCATAGTAATTTTCACACATGAAGACAAAGTGTTGTTGTTTTTTTGTCACAGTTACGTGAAATAGTTTATAGAATAGATATAATGTACGTACTTATGCCCTTTTTGGGAAACGTAGTTCACGCCAAGATCTACCTTGATAATTTTCGATATCATGCGCAACCTCATCCAGTAATTACTGATTATTGCAGTTCGCAAACCAGTCGAAACGGAGATATAGTATATATATTGAATAATAATGCAAATTGTCCGTTCTAACCTGAAAGATTTCATCATTCTTTTATTCTTTTGCTAGATATGCTATATACAACTGTATTGCAATAGATACAGATACAAGCCCTTGGTGAAGAGCTTTGAAGTGTTGTGACGATATCATGGTTTGTGTGAAGTTTATTTATGAATTTCTAATATAGAGCATTTCGAACAAAAAAGAAGAAATGTATTTTATCCTGGTGCATGGTATCTCAAAGTATTGTGATTACATTGTAGTTTATACTAAAATCTGTAGAGCAAACTTAAATATATCCTCCTCAAAAATATTATATCTGTGAAAGTTGAAATGTTCTTGCAAAGTTCATTAGAAACTAATTTCGTCAACTTTTAGCGTTTCTTGGACTGCTTCCACGTTTTGCAATAATGCACGTTTGTTTGGAAATCAAGTTTCTCCATAAATAAGTTAAAAATCGATATGTTTTAAAATTTGAAGTTCTGTCATTGCAACAGTTGTGCGATTGTTTTATGCAATTTCTTTTGGGTATTTTTTTCCGTACTTTTTGGCGACTTGTAGGGTAGACACCTCCGACAGACTCGGACACAATGAGAACCGTCATCAAACAAATGTCGGATTTCTTTCGGAGCATTTGCCAGTTTGTAGCAACTGTAGGATTTTGACACTGGATGCATACACAGCTTACATACGATGCCAGTGTGACCTTTATAATGTCTTTGGTCTGAAACGAGAAAGTAATTGTTTAATCAGTATCTTGAAGTTTTTCAGCGCACTAATAATTTGAAAATATATCCAATTACTATAGAACAGTCGTCCATTAAACTGTTTCAAGATACTAGTTTAACTTGAAAATATTTCAAGATACCAGTTCTTAAAAAAGTATTTCCAATTACTACTAGTATCTTAACTTGTTTCAAGATATGAGTACTTAAAGAATATTTTTAGATACTAGAACTGCAAAATAATTTCCAATTGCTAGTACTTATAAAACACATTTGAAGATACTAGTACGTCAACAATATCAAGATGTAGTTTTTAAAAATATTTTCAGACACTACGTAGTTCTTGGAAAATATTTCAAGATACTAGTCTCAATTTCAAGGTTTAAGATGCTAGTATCATGATACTAGTACTCTGACGATAGGTCATTTTGAAAATATTTCCAGGTACTAATACTTAGAAATGTTTTAAGATACTAGTTCTCTAAAAATATTTCAAGACACCAGTTTTTGAAAATATTTGCAGATACTGGTACTTCAAAAATATTTCAAGACACTAGTACTCTAAAAATATTTCAAACTACTAGTACCTTGTAAACACTTTCAGCTGCTATGGTAGTTTTTTTCCAGTTTAAAGTTTTGATTGAAAATGTATTCTTTTAAATTGCCAGTGAAATTTAAAAAGTTTCTTAAAATCTCGCATTGGACAGAGTTAAAATACTAGGAAAGGCTCATCCACAGTTATACCATTCGATGAGTTTGCAAGAAAAATTGACGAACGGTTGTGTTAGCCTATAACCATACTAGAGCCTTTCCTAGCCCCGATGAACATAACTATCTGAATTTTATAGGAAGCTTCTTCAATTTATGAAGCATTTAGTATACATACGTTTCATTTTTCGTTTGTGTTTTTCTTGTTTCGTGTTAATCGTGTTTTCCGTAGGAGATGCGGTCCTAGAGTTGCCCTCACTTGATATATTTGTATTTTCATTCGATGAGGGTGACATACTAAAACAACAACACAAGATATTGAAATGAATCCACACTTATGCTATGCCCAAGACAGCAGATGTTTTATAAATTGAATATGGAATAGTACAACGTTTGGTTTATCCTAGCAGCATTTGGGTCACCTTTTAAAATTTGTAACGGTTTTCTAGTGTTCCCCTAACGGGCAAGGATATTTTATAAATGTAGACCTTGCGTGCTAGTGAGCCTTTCTTCGTTTACTCCGTTTGCTACAGGATAATTTTACTCTGATTAAGACCTCATAATTTTCACTCTGTCCAACACCTGGGGCAGTTGTATGAAGCCCGTTTAGCTTAAACGGTGAGTCCACCTTTTAAGCTAAACATGCTTCGTACGAACGGCCCCAGATGTTTTAATTTTTACTCTGTCTAATGCCAGATAATTTTAGTCGTCTTGTTCACAAGGCTTTTGCCACTTGATGGATTTACTGAACAATCTGCTAATTTTTCTTTAAATGAACAAAAACGGATTTTATTCATAAAAAGATCTATCACTACAATAATTCTTTCAATGACTGGACTATCGTATCCCTATGTACAATCCCTGACCTTGAATTAGACTTCACGATGAGCTCACTTGCAATGGCGTAACACATGTTTTGAATTTTTTAGGGTAATCGCTACGCGTTAACCTGATACTTGTTTACCTCAGTGCATAGGAAATACCAGAATGAGAGTAAAATACCTCAACTCATCAACGCTTCCCAGACGTGCTTCTTCGAACAATGAATCGGCCGAAGCCTCTGACATCGAGTCTAAATTCGTAGGTGAAGCTTCGCTTTGTTCTTTGCTCAACTCTTCGGCGCTTTTCACCGCTGTTGTACTATAATTTGCGTCGAATAACAACGCACTGTTACCAGAAAATCCCATAAAATCCTCTTGCTTTTCATTGCCAGTTGTAAAAGACCGCAAAACGTGGTCATTTCGTACAATTCTCGACGCCTCCCTGGCAAAATATTTCTCACTCGAATCATTCGGTAGGCTAATTGGGGATTTCTCGTTTTCCAAACGGTATTGTTTACTTAGGTTTATTAGATGCTGTGCAAACGAAATGCCGTGGCCAGGAAATGTTGGTATATTGCTATTGATATCGCTGTTTACATTACAATCAAATGTATCTATCATATTCAACTTAATAGCGCTGCCGTCCAATTTGATTTCGACTTTGTCATTTTGGCTGTCCGCATTGTGGGCAACTTTATTCGAATCTTGGTTGGGCGTCTTTTTAGGTGTTTTAATTTCTCGGCCAGCTGTCGCGTCGTTAGCATTGACACTCTCAGAAGAAATATTATCCTTCACTTTAGTCATAACCGTATCTTCTTTAATTTCAATGCTGGCTACACGTTCCTTTAGCTTCTTACCCTCTGGTTTGGTGACGCACAAATCGTTCTTATCGTCCCACAAACGCACGGGCTCCTTCGCGTTGTACTTTTTCACTCCGTCGCACGATAATTGTTTGATGACCTTCATTGGCACTTCCACGCTGTCCCGCTTTTCAATTTGGCATAAAGTGCGCTTTGAAGCACTTGATCTACTGGCTCTTGACTTCACGTGAACTTTTTGCGCAATTCGGCTCGTTTCAGTTGTTGCTTTATGCATCAATGGAGCTTTGTGTAGAGTATTCATCGACGGTAAGCTATCGGAAATTCGTAGGGCAGCTCGCGCAACGGCCAAATCCACAGCACGCATTCTTCTGTCAACATTTGAAAGCTTCTTGACGCCGCCATCTTTGGTATTTTTCTTGGTTGTCCTACTATTTTTCGACTCAATCGCTTGTCGACGCACCATATTCCCCTCGATGGGTTTCCTCGTTTCATGATTCTGACAACTTCTACTTGTCCTGTCGTCAAAAGTTAGGGACGAATTGGATATGCAAATTTGTGACTCGTTGCCCAATTGTACTGCTAATACGCCGAGGTTGCACAGCAAATCGCTTTTCGTGAGCGCCACTTCTCGCAATTTAATCGCGGCTTCGCGAGAAAGCGTGAAACTCACGCGGACGTTTCGATCCAAATCGTTCATCTTTTGGGGACTATGCAATGTTCATTCATTCCTCTCCTCGACGGATCGTTCAGACATTTGACTCCGCGTGCAACGCGTAATAACGTTGCGTGATATCCGTTAGGGCAAAACCCTCACACCCATATTAGGAAGGATCGCTCTCCTCCAGAAGGAACTACCTAGTAAGCCACTTGGTTGGGAAGAAATTTTAAGACTCATCAATAATTGATAAAGCAAACTCAGAAGAAAAATACATGCTTATTTAGTGTCTTGATAATGAAGGAGAACTACCAGTTTTTGAATAGTTTGAACAGGAGCGGGAGGACTTCCTCCGGTTTTCAAACACCGAGAGGAGTTGAGGATACGAGGCGAAGCCGAGTATTTTTGACGAACTTTGAGATGTTTTCAAATTGGATGAAGTCCTCCTTACGATTGTTTGAACTTGCTTCTCAAAACGGAGGCGCAGTTCGCGAAAAAAATCAATGTAAAAGTTGGCTTGATTTTTGTAATTTCTTTCTCCAATTTCAAACCTTCCTTTGCGGTAACTAGTAACTACTGATTTTCTTTGTTTGTGGTTCACGAATTATTGTGTTTCATAAAGTATTTTCGAGGTACGAAGGGTATACCTTGACCTATTTCCAACCCCTTCTTAGTATCCCTATTGGCATAGAGTAGTTAACAAAAGATATTTACCATAGCTAAGCCTGGTTTTTTATATAGTCGCAACTGTTGTCAAGTAAAAGTGACGATATCTCTTAACGGCCAAAATAGTCTATCTTCTTAGTTGTAAATTTCATTCAAAATTTGTGCATGATCTAGTAATAATTGCTCTGCAAATAATATTGAAACTGTTCTATTTGGGCTGTTTAGGAGGATTGTGACTGGGCCAGCTTTACGACAGTTACGAGCATATGGAAAGCAGATTTCTATCTTTCACGGAACAGAGCGTGATAGTTTAAAACATTTCTTTTACAGCAGCATTTTCAAGTGGCATTTTACGGATAAATAACCAGTATATGGTCGTGTAATTATTGAAACAGGCGGAGGCGCGTAGTCTTAGAGTTTGTTTTGATATCGAAATTAATTAGTGGTAAAAGTTAGTGGACAAAAGCTCATGCCAGCGTGTAATTAGTTCATGAATAGCTTCCAACCGGAGTGGATGGCAACTGTGACAACATTTGAATAGTCAGTTTCTTTATGTACTAATATTACAGCCGCTCTCACAAAATTAGATCAATTGTTCAAGTATTTTCCTACAAATTGTTAGAATACTGCAAATATCTGTGTTTCCACATTGTTATGTAAGGGAAAACGTAAGTCTAATCTATGACAGCCTGCTGTTCGCTTATTAATCATTTATTAATGCATGTCGAAAGACTCGAAACATGGAACAGATAACAGCAGTTACAACTGGTTACAACCATATGGTTACAACCCACCAATTCATTCCCCCCGGTGTACTACTTTTTTCAAGCACCATCTCCACCCCCTGAGTTTTTTCGAAGTACCGCCTTCGTCCGCCCCCCCCCTTTTTTTCTCCGTCTCGTGCGAAGCACATGGCGACATTTTTGTGATTTGTCGAGTTTATTGATACTTTACGAAACAGTTTCTACGTTCTTCAAAAAATGGGAGCTTATTTAGCAAAACCGGTGACTACGAAGCATTCTTTTGATGAGAAGAATGATAAACTTTGCTGTGGCGGCTCGGAAATGCAAGGTTGGCGAGTTTCAATGGAGGTATACACAGTTAACTGTTCAAATGTACGACACAAGCGTCTTAAAATCGTACAAATATCTTCTGTTTGTTGCTGTATATTTTCTTTTCTAATCCCATATGAAACTAGGCGTTGTGTAGTATGTACAGTCGTTTCTAAGTATGTACATGTCTCTGTATGTAAGTATGTACAAAGTCAATGTTTGATGGAAAAAATGAACTTGCCATCTTTAAAGGGCAAAATTTGTCGAATTTGTGACATTTTGTGCAGTTTGGTGGACACCTTACGCCGTTGACCGTCCAAAAAATTGTTAGATTCAGCGAGCTCTAAAAAGATATGTTGTTTAGAGTTTGCTGGTTAGATTAAAGAACTCTGAGCCCACAATCAAGCCTTAACCCTGCCCTAACCAAGCTGGTGTCTGCTAAACTACACTCTAGCCTTCAGTTTGTGTTACAATGATCGATTTGTTTTGCCAATTTGTGTTGCAATGAGATTGCCATACAAATCGGCAAGTGTTACATGGTACAGAAACACTGATTTGTGTCGATGCAAATCATTGCAAGCATTTGATGAGGATCAAAAACTTTCAACGCCAACTTGCAATGCCATTGAAAGTCAACAGATGCAACATGTAATTTGCCAATTTGTGTCGCAACCCCTTGTTACCAGGCCTTCGTTCTGTCGCATGAAACACTAGGTTAGTTAAATCTAACTCCGGTAAACGTGGAGGCAAATCTAAACCACCATACCCCTTGATGGAATCGCCCAATGCGACACTAGCTGGTGAAGAAATTGGGTAGGTGTATCAGTTCATTCAATTTGTTTCCCATGCGCATCGCGACACAAATCGGCAAAACAAATCGATCATTGTAATAGAATTTTTAGTGTTAAACCGTTTGGCAGAATGAATCTCTCTGTATCTTGTATTAGACAGATATACTTATCTTTGATAGTTACTGATGGTCTCGAGGTGCATCATCAGCATGCATTGTCGTTTAAAGCGTCACTATTACTTTGTTTTTCATTATTTATTGTATATATAGTGACAAATGAATTTGTATTTGTGTAGGATGCTCATAATTCTATATTGAACTATGATGATGACCTATCACTTTTTGCTGTTTACGATGGACATGGAGGTAGTTACTTTGTACACGTGTATGTTGTAATAATGATAATAACACTAAACATCCTTTATACCTATTCTGAATGTTAGTGGTGGGCAATACCAGGATTTTTGATTTGATACGATACGATATTGAGTACTTTTTTCCGATACTGATACTGATATACCACTAAGCTTTATTAAGACAATCAAAGTTAGCTGCCAAAGTCACGGCAAGACAGAAACGTAACGTGAGAAAATACAAAAACAGTTGGCGCTAGGTGGATCTAAAGGTCTTTTAGCACTTTGGTTAAATCTGGGTGAAGTACTATCCATTTATTGGCCTTTCATTATTTTTTTGTATCACGTGATCGAAATCATTGATACTATGAAGTAATATCAATACTAAATTCTAGATTTTCAATATCGGAAGTATCGATATTTCAATCAAGTATCGCCCACCACTATTGAATGTTTTCTGTGCCTTTCACGAATCAGAAGTGAGGCTTTTGCAACTTAATGCTCTAAATGAACAGAGGTATTTTCTAGGATCTGAAGTTGCCAACTATACTGCAGAAAACTTCCCAGACTTTCTAAAGACAATTGATGAATACAGAGATGGCAACCTGAAAGATTGCCTTGTGAATGGCTTTCTTCATTTTGACCAACAGCTGATTTCTGATGAGGTATTACGAACCAGCCTTTAAATCTGAAAGATATTGGTTATAATATTTTTCTGCTTTTTGTGTTTAATAGGTGATGGCAAAGCTTCGTGAAATGGCAGGGTTGAATGACACAGGAACGAACGACAGTGAAGTTGATGCTTTGAAAAAAGAGGCTGAATTACCGATACATGAGCTCCTGTCAAAACTGAAAGAAGTTTGTGCCAATTTTGTGAATTTATTTGATGATTGGTAGAGGGCATTGCATCTCAAGGAAATCATGCGTTAACACTTGTTTGATTTAGGGAGGCTATGAGGTTCAAAGTGTTGATGATGATGATGATGATGAAAATGAAGAGATGAAAGAAGGTAATTACTTTCCTCGTTTAGCTTGGCGGGAATTTAGTGGCAAGGTCGTTCAGATGAATGTGGGGCTTTGCCAGTTGATGGTGAAGTTGACGGTTGAAAGTTGACGCTTCTCAATTGTTTTGTTTTAATGATACTTAAGGAGCTGGTCATTCGAGCAAAATGGCAGAAGTCTCCAGAAATAACAACCGTGAGAAAGATGAGAAAGAAAGTGGCCAAGACGAAAAACCAGCTCAGAAGAGTGCTGACGAATTAGAATCTTTGGAGAAAATTGAAAAAACTGATGTTGAAAAACGAAACGGCAAGAAAATGGAACATGAGGAAAAGATAGAAAATGGAAAAATTGAAGCGGATGACATACAGAATGAAACGGGGGGTGGAAATGTGAACATGGATGAAACTGGAGTCAAGACTTGGGTTTCCCATTGCTTATCCTGATTGGTGGAATGATCATCCATGATGTCGATGTTGTGCATAAGTCAAAGTTGGACACATACATGTTTCGTTGGAGTTCTCTCGACTTGGCTTTGATTCCATGTGTAGGAGTGTACATCGGCTCTGAATCTTGCATGGTGACAGCTAGGTTTCGTTGCTAGATGTGACCGATTGTTGGGAGCGACTTGGATGAACAAACTTAAAGCTTGGCCAGGCAGATGTTTGTGACAGATCTCAAGTCTTCCCAGAAGGTTGACTATAGCAATGTTTCTCAGTCAACCGGCTCAGGCCGGCAAAACGCTCTCTCTGTGATCCCTGAATGTCGGGACGAGGAGGAGGAGGCGGGGACGGTTGTCGTCGACATTTGTGTTGACTGGGGTTCCCCGGTGGGCCAGAGGTCCAAAAGGGGCTGGTGAGGACAGACAAATTTATGTCTTCCATATATCGATATCCCGGGAAAGAACTATGATCCACTCACTATGGTCCACTGGAGAACATCGTAGAGCATATTCAGGTCGCTTTGTGACCGCCCGCACCGTTTGCGGCGAGAGAGAGAGAGAGAGAGCGCGCAGTCGGAAAGGTTTTTCATGTCCAAGGCAACACCCCAGATGATGCGGAACCGAATGAGCAGGACTCGTTCGATGTTTATTGTATACCTGGTTGTGTTGTAAGACGTTTAACCATATTGTTTATTAATGTTCACATCGCAAGAACCAACTTCCCCCTAGTGAGAAATCTGCGGCAAGAAATCGTTCGTCGAAAACAACACTGCTCGCAATAATAGACCTCAGACCTTGGGATCATGACAGCTTTTGATTGTTGTTTTTATTTGATAGACATTGACCCATTAAGTCAAACATTTAATTAACTAAATCTGGAAAAAGGTTTGTTATTACATGCTATTACTATACAGATAAAGCGTGGTTTATTTTGCCACCTAGGAGACAGTTGAAATTGAAAGGAACGTCTTTCATTGACAGATTTATAATCGACCTGGTCGTTTAAAATTGTAGCCTATTGACAAAATTATACAAGCATAGACCCCAAACAGCTTCAAAACGATTCGTTTAGATCAAACGAATATTAGTCAAAAATCGATTTCTTGGTACGCCCTACCTTCACCCCAAGAGCAAACTGCTTCATCAATGAATGTTTGTCGGCATTGACATCGCTATTTGTTCGGCCACACTCCTCTCCAGTAAACCGGACCACAGAGACCAGCCACAGAGTTCAGTGACGCGGCCAAAACAAGGACAAGAGGAGGACAAGAAGAGGACAAGGCCCAGCCACAGAGTTCAGGGGCGCGGCCAAGAGGAGGACAAGGCCTGGACACAGAGCCCAGCCACGGAGCCCAGCCACAGAGTTCAGGGGCGCGGCCAGTGAGAGTGGCCAGCTCTTTTTTCTAAGATAGAACCCCAACAGTAAACTGGTTGGGGAAAAATGTTTTTGACTGTAATTTGTATTTTACTACTGTAGCTTGTAGTCGTTTAAATTG
>JAODVM010281987.1:0-12203 GCA_025400095.1 Phenganax marumi | reverse complement strand
AAAAAAAGGTCTCTTCCCAAGTTTGGGGGGGCTGCCGCCCCCCCAGCCCCCCCGGCCCGTACGCCTATGCCTGTGGAAAGGAGATGCTTTAGAACTATCTCATACCTTTATAAGTTTTTCAACATCATCTTTAGTTAATGCTCTATCAACGTTGAAGCCATTTTTGGGATCCAAGACGACTGCTTTTACCTGAAAACATATTAAAGTTTAGAAATATGAAGATATTCAAGCATTACTGTACAATAAATTATATTAATTCATCGGGAACACACAAGTGTTAGGAAGCTTACAACAGCTTAGGAAAAGCAGTTGTAATTTTCTACTGTGCGTCTACAACATTTAATAGCTCGTTTTGTAAGTTATAATTGTCATTTGCAGCACTCGTAGTCTCGTACCATAAATGCAACCAACGTTTCTGACACTGCCTGCCCTCTCCCTGCACATTCTTGCGCAATTTCACGAATAATGTTTTTAATAACACTTTCTGCCTGCGCCTTAGACATGTTCAAGCAAATAACTCGTCAAATTGTAGAACTTAAAAAGCTAAAAATTAAAAATTTTGAAATGTTTTCAAAAGAGCGGCCATCTTGGTTAGTTGCGTCAATCACTATGACAACTGACAGTCAGAATAAAAGACTGGGGATGAACCTTAAAATAAGCCAATACGCGTGCGCCAATTGTACCACAGTTTATACGGTAATAAATAATTAGAAATCAATGTTTCCAACAAAATGGCGTATCATTGATTACGAAATTTCGAGTTTTTGTACTTCATGTTTCTTCAACTAGACAGTAAAACAGCGGATTAACAAAACAACAAGATACTGTTGTTGTAGAGATAGGAAAAGAATCGCTGTCTTTGGAAAATCAGAGCTTTAAAAGGCCAAATTTTGAGATGAACTATTGACCAGGAGTGAAGAAGCTTGCTGAAACAACTCAGCACGAATGGAGGATAAGAGTTCTTCTACGTGAAAAATAAAAATGAGTGGCAGAAGTGAGAGAGTTGAATCTGAACACACTTTAGAAAGTAGCTCGGTTATAAATAAAACCAATAATTCAACAAATGAAGGATCAGTTTGTGTGGACCAAGACAGTAATAGTTCACAAAAGTTCGCCAACAACACCCCCACTTACACAAAATCCACTAAAAGTACACGAAAGAGAACTAAAAGTCACGTTGAATCATCGAAACCCGCTGTAAATTTCAAACAAGAGTTTGTAATAGATCATCAACACTGTGAAAACCTTGTTTCAAATGATGCCGACTCATATCAAAGTGAGAACACAAGTGACCAAAGAAAAGGCAGGGGACAAAGGAGTGAACCAGTTGACTTGCCACAGTATTCAACACAAAACAATATCAGTAGGAGGGGTGGGTATATTTTATAACTGGTGAGTTTGGCCAGATGCAACATGACAAGAAAGTATTTGCCATGAAAAGTTTCCGCAAGCGATGAACCTCTTGATCTTACTCTTTTTTCCTCCATTTATTCCACTGTTATTGCATGTCTCTTACTATGTTGGACAAATGTCTTTTCTTCTGTAGCCTTGTAATGACTTCCCACCATCACATCTTGTTTCAGCTTGGTAGAAGGTAGAACCAAAATTAATCTCTTTCTAACGAATATGAAACTATATTTCAGATTTCTCGCTGTTTCATTACTTAAAAGTTGAGGTAACCAGAGGTTACCTCTTTGAAGAACAAGAGGAGAAATATAATGATCAACGAGAGAAAGTTTATACGTTTATGAAAACACCACGCGAGTTAGAGAAGGTAAATGGCCTTTTTTCCTGTTATCAGGACGTCTCTAAGAAGAGTACAAAGTTATAGTACAAAAAGCTACGTTTTTCGTTTGCAGTTGATGTGGTTTGGTTTCTTGCTGTGTCTGGATTGCTTCCTTTTCGTCTTCACCTATCTTCCCGTGCGAGTTTTCCTGGCGTTGCTACAGCTGCTCAGCAATGTCCTACGCCTTAAATTTCTTAGAAATGGGTGAGTCTCGGCTTGAGAAAGCATAAGTTAATGCACAAGGATCACAATGATTATAAGTTTTTCCGAGAATGGTATTCTTTCATGATGTAAAACTATCTTTGTATAGGTTATCTCTGCTAGAGCCTCACGAAACATGCGATTTACTACGAGGTATAGGGACGACACTTATCATTCCAGCTCGGAGTAAACGAAGTTATGAAAATATATATCATGTTCTTGAATTTCAGGTTTAATTCTGCTTGTCTGTTGCGTTGCAATGAATAACGTTGATCTCTCGATACTCTATCACATCGTACGAGGCCAATCAGTCATCAAGTTATACGTCATTTACAACATGTTAGATGTAAGCAAACGCATGAAACGCTCTGCTTTCTTATTCTAAGTTGAATTCTTTCGTTGCACTTTACTTGTTTTAGGATTCTCTTTTAAGCTGTAATGATGGATTTCGTTCTTGTCCAGATCAATATGTAGTAGACACTAGACAGCTGGAGTTATCCATTCATATCACCCATTCTCTGTAAAGATTGCAGATAGATTATTTTCATCAATTGGTCAAGACACGCTAGATGCTTTATTCTGGACGGCAGCTGAACCAAGAGCAAAACGAAGTGTTGTTACGATTTTACTTCACTTTGGACTCGCTTCTGTCTATGTGTGTATCCTTCAACAATTCTTCTTTCATGCGTTCTAGTCCTAGCATAGACACACAGTATCTACTCTTATCTTTCGTTTGCTCTATGACATTACACAACATTCAATAGTTTTCCTTAACAACTCAAACAGTTCTCCATGCAGTGTTAGTGCTGTTCCAAGCCATCACTCTGAACGTGGCTATCAACTCTCACAACAAAGTTCTCATGGTCGTTATGATATCCAACCAGGTGAGCAACGTAATTTCTGAAAGACGAATTTGTTTATTGGGAGAAGAAAGTTTCTACACTTTTTTCTTCTTTTAGTTTGTGGAACTCAAGGGAAGTGTATTCAAGAAATTTGAGAAAAACAACTTGTTTCAAATGTCTTGTGCAGGTGAAATAACCCAATTACGTAACTTAGGAGTAACCTAATAGAAATGATAACGTAATACTGATACGTAACTTCTATTAACGGTACAAGTTGTTTCCTAGATATCAGGGAGAGATTCTATTATGTTGTCTTGGTATCATTGGTGACTTTAAGGAACATGCATGAACTGCAATGGAACTTAGGTGAGATGTGGGAACGTATTGAGGACAAAAACACTACAGGGAGTTTTGCAATCTGCGATTGTTATTTGTTTCTTCACTAGATCACTTGTACGATTTGATACCATCAGTTGCACTGCTGCTTTGCTCTGAAGTATTTGTAGACTGGGTCAAACACGCTTTCATCACAAAATTTAATGGTATTTCAAGCGAGGTACGTATGCCTCTCCACGCTGGGGAATGTTGTAACGTATGTAACTGCATGTTAAAGCCACACTCAGTCATCTTATCTCTCAGGTATATCGTGAATACAGAGAACTGCTTGCTCTAGACGCTACTACGAGCAGATTGTTTGGTCAAAGAGTAAGCATCACAAGTGCGATATAAACAAAGCTGTTATCGCGCAGTGATATTCCTGTTTTATTCTCTAGGCATTTTCTGATCATTTTGATTTAGTATCTAGACGTCTTGGTTTTATTCCTTTACCTCTTGGCTGTTTGGTAAGCTTATATACAAGTATAGATCTTTGTGTAGATCTAGATGATGGTGGCAAATGAAAGCCTTCGTGTTTTATATTCCAGGTATTCCGTGTGACAAGTCAGTCAGTGCAAACTACTGGGGCTGCAGGCGTTGTTGTTCTAGTTCTTGTATATTTATGGTAAGTCCCATCTACTGCATTTTGCTCTAGATTATACTACCATATCTTAAACACATTAGACTAACAAGTGTTTTTCGTGATGCTGTTTTAGGTTAACCTCTATAAAGATCCTGAACAGTATAGTTTTACTGGGCTTATCTTGTCATCACGTCATGAACAAAACAACAAACCTCGCAGAAAACAAGCCTTATATGGAGAGTAGTCCCAGTCTCTCAGATCTACCACTTCCAGTGATAGACCCACTAGATAGAGACCAGAGAAAAGTGACCAAAGTGACCAAATCACGTCAAGTCAAAGCTCTCAATGAGATAGACAGATATACTCTGTGTAGCAACAGAATTGTATAAAGAACATGTGCCCAATCAAGTCAAAGATTAGAGGAATCGTCCAGCCAATGGTTTAAGCTAGTGTAGGTTATTTGTGATATCAAATGTTTATTCATGAAAATAGTTTTGGGGCAACTATAACGAAATACCTCGGATTGCTGGAGTATTTTGCGGCAGTCAACCTCATTACTGAATCCTACCTTCATATATTAGAATTCTTTATCTTGTATCTTGTCACTTTGGCTTGGCTGATCGGGCAAATTGCTAAAAGATAGGAGAAAATATAATATTGCCAGAGGTTCATATGCTACTTACACCAAAAAGAAAAGAAGTTGGGACAAAAACAAAGAACAAAACTTACAACAACTAGAGGCTTTCCAAACAAGAGATATCGATGAGTTTCTCTGAGTGCTCTTTCGGCTGATAATTCATTTAAAAAACTGACAAACGCCTGGCCTTTCATACGACCCTCTTTCATCAAACGTACATCAAAACTGGAAAAGAACAATAAAGATTAGACGACAATTCAAGTTTCTGTTTTGTCTTAGAAAACTTGAAAATAGTTTAAGACTACATGCAGACGTTACTATTCTAGTTGAAAAACAACTTACCTAAGTTTGCTTTCTTCAGAATCTTGATCAACAAATCGACCATAAACATGACGAAGATCCTAAAAAGAACATTTAAATAATAAAACACAGCTGACTTTGACCAAGTGCCGAAGTTTCAATGAATCCTGTACCTTCTCTTCAACTTGCTTGGCAACATTCTTCACATATAGTCGACATGTTGGTTCGCCGCAGTTGTAGTTCTTAAAAGCTGACAGAGACTTCATTTCTGTGGAGAAATAAGCACAAAAAACAATTTAGCAAATGTTCTCTTGCTGTTTGCTTATCATTTGTTTCACATACAATACAGGCAATTGGAATTAAATCATTCAACAAGCTTGAAGCTGAGATTTGTTCATGCAAGTCCAAACAAATGCTAGTCTTATATTTACAGGAATCATCCCGACCTTCTCTGCTTATTCTGTTTTTCCTCAGCTCATGAATTGAAATGAATTCACCATCTTCTTCTTCAATTTCTTTATCTTCTTCAGCTTGTTTCTCATCCTCTTGCATCATTGGAGCAAACTTGCCAAATCCTGATGATTCATCTGTATCTGAAGTAATGAGAGATAGTGTAAAATGCAAAGATCTCAAGCAAGCCAATGATGACAAAGTTTCCTCGCCTTTTCTTTTCTTATCTTCAGTGACAATTCTTTGAGGTCCAGCTTCAAATATTGCAGATATCGTATCAGCCAATTGAACTCCAATCTTAGTTGGTTGTTGAGGTTTTCCCACAACTTGCTCAAACACTGACTGCACTGCTTGTGGTTTGGATGAAGACGTTGGCAACTTGGGTTGATGAAGCAACTGACTTGCTTGGACTCTTAGTCTCTTTTGCTTTGGTTTGCTTCCTGTCGATGGTCTCTTGCGAGTTTGTGTAGTGCTATTAGTAAGTAGTATAACGAATTCTATTAAAATCTTGACTTGTGGTACAGTCTACAGTACATTTGATGGCAATACAGGTGGTTACATTTATCATTACCCTTTACTTTCCGAATCACTTTCCAACTCAGATTCTTCACTTGAACTAACATGTTCTTCCACCATTGTTTCACCTGGCTGCAAGGAATATTAAGTTATAGCTCTTGAAACAGATGATAGCGGAAGAAAATTACATCTAAAGCTGAGATATTCTATCATATAATGCAAAAATAGTGCACACTTACAAATGGTGGTGTAGGAGTTACAAAGCCAAAAGGCGCAGGAAGATTTAACTTGTTCATCAAATGTAATACCTACAGTTGAAAAAGGTAAGAAGTAGAGTTGACTTGCACACAAAATGTATAGCCATGTGAAAGAAGATCGTTTGGAGCAAAGCAGTACTGTATGACAGGCTTACCTGTACATAAAACTTTGGAACACATATCAGAGCATTTGCAATGTTTGTTATGATAGAAGGGGTTGGAAGTGGGTAGATGTAATGTAAACAAGGATTTCTGCGATAGTTCAAGCTGAAAGGGATAAAAGAGTACTTCATATGATTTACAACAAGCACTTCATGCCGCTGAAACTGATGGAAAGCAAACAGCTCACCCCAATTTTGCACTGACTCGATCATGAGAGACATTGTCATTGACAACAGTTTGTACTCTTTCTTCTTTTTCCTCTGGAGGTGGTAATGGTGCTTGAATAACATCAAAGTTGCCAGGCTTAGGTGATAACCTTCAAGATATGAACCATTTAAACATGAATGACAGCAAGAAACATGACTATTTATGCGAAGCAATCTCACAAAACATTTACTTCATACTTTGTTCTTTCTTGAGAGGCCAAATGTTTATGTTGGGATTTTGCAAACTCAACAACAAGTCTCTGTCCCAGTACTTCTAGTTGATGCAGTCGACCAAGAGCCTTGAATAGGGGCAAGATGACATCGCCATTAAACCCAAGAGCACTATGTGGACAGTATATAGCGCAGAAATTAACCCCAGTGTTCCCCACTTAACATATTACGTTCAAGACAATGCTAAGTAAATACTGAGTGATTTACCAAAAAAAAGCTTAATTTGATAACTCCTACAGAACCATCTGGATATCACAAGTTATAAAATATAAACAATTTATGATTAACTACATCTGTTTGCTATAAACACTGGCCAGTGAGGGGTATGACAACCAAGAAAAAACTATGTGACCTCATGTCACCATAAATTAACCCTCGAATTAACCTGTAAGGTTTGCTTACAGATCATCTTACTTTCACAAAAAAAGTGATGTTATCTACAGGGAAAAAATTGACAAATATTCCTAGAACTACAGGAAGTTTCACTCTTTCCAAGCGGAAACATTAAATATGGCGGTTGATTCTCTTCACAGTTCTCTTCCATACTTCGTGAATAATTTGCAGAATTTTCTACTGTTGCAAACGTTGACTGCTTATTATTACCTGTTTTGCTGATGAAGCATTTGGAAAAGTGGCATACGCGGAATTGCGCTAAAAATAGAGCAAAAAAACAGCATTGAATTTTGGAATTTATGACATATGTACTTCTTGTTGAAAAATTGATCATATTAAACATTGATTAAAATTGGCAGTTTTACCATTTTTCCTCTGGCTCCCATGCAGACAACGTGTTTGGCTCCAAAATGCTGTAATAATGACTCTTTGTCGCTGTCTGTAAACTGTCTGGGCAAGTTTTTAATCAGCAAGTCGACAGACATTGCACCATGTGCCATTTTGTATACGAGATTAGTTCCAACATCGGGGAAAATACCTTGTCACTTGTTTTGTACCCAGAGCCCGCAATCCTTTTGTACAGTGAAAAGATTCTCTCTATCTTTCGCTCACTGTGCCTGCGCTGAAGAATTTGGAGCTTGCTTATGACGGCATTCTTCTACTTTCGGCATTTTTCTAAAGACTTCAGGCAATTTCAACTATTTTCCAGCATACTAAAGCAACAAAAATATACCCCACTTCCAGACTAAGCGACTTAATAGCTATGATACAGGTTAATTTCCTTCGCTAGTAATTTTGCGAAAAATAATTTACAACCCGAACCAAGGAGGTATATCAGTGATCAGAGACATGTACCGCTGTTGCGCATTGTTTCCAACACATGCCAGTTTATTACTTTATCTATTCATGTCTTGTTAATTATGCAACACAGGAACACAAAGAGCTTTTCCGTGCAGCAATTTTTATTCATCACTCTTAAGTTAGTACCTGCACACACACACACACTGAAGAAACGAGTCTCATACAGACCTCGATGTTCTTCGCAACTCTATGCCTCAAGGAGTGTAGTGAAAAAAAGCGAAAATTTATATACACTGGTTTGAAGATAAATTGAAAAGGATAACTTGTGAAATAAAATATAAAATTAAACAAAAATACGAATGCAATATCCTATCAACGCAATTTTAACGCTCCACATGTAATGCCTAAAATGGCTAGGATAAAACGGTTTATAAAACGCGTTTCCTTCCGGCGATTTTTGCCACAAGAATTTCATTCTCAATGCAAATATTCGTAGATAAACTCCTAATCGTTTCCGAGTTGACAAGAGCGTGCAATTTGGCGTGCACAGAGGTGCAGATACTACAAATATTGGACCTTTTTCGTCGAACGATTATGACTGCAACGCAAAGTATTACAGATGGTGCGCAAAACGTCCGAACCTTTTCAGGAACTATTTACAATCTTTGTCTTGCAAGTAGATAAACAATAGTAAAACGATACGGATTATTAGTATCAAGTGACATTGCATACTTTTCGCTCTTTCAACAAGTTGTGTTTTAAAACGCAAAGTCATACGGCTTGGTCAGCTGGTCATGAATTCCAGTTTTGAAGTTTGTACAATTGACGCATGACCTCCCAGTGACAATTTAATAAAAACAGCACAAAATTTATCACCAGATTATTGTTCGACTCACTCAGAAAATAAATTCCTTTCCACGGTGAATGTCAAAATGACACTTGAGAGTGTTTGATTCAATGATTACCAATGTATACGAAAAGCATCAATGAATATTTTAAAATTTTCCCTGCAATCACGAGTAACGCTGCTCCTTTTTGGTGATAGGTGTGACTTTTGTAATATTTACCTATGATCCACAATGTCAAAGGATTTTTGCAGTTAAGAAGCAAAGTAAACAAAACTTAATACACAGTCAGGATCGGTACAAAGTACAAACATATACCGTCTTCATGTAGGTATACATATAGGCATATTTCGACCGACACTTTTAGAAAATTTAATAGCGTGGACTCGCAAAGAACCAAATTTCAAACGCAGCTCACATGCCATAACAATCCACGCCCAGTCTATGCGGAAAAATATTCCGCGTGAATTTCACACATTTTGTCCAAAGAGAACAAAGACCATACACCACAGGTTTCAAAACACATGCCAGTTTTTGTAGCTTCCTTGCGCTACAACGTTATTTGAAACTGAGGACGAAGTTTATATGCAATCACAGACGAAATTTTAGAAACGGAAATACGGAAGCAAGGCTAACAACAATAGCACTTGTACTGAATTTCTATATTGACGCCTAAAAACAAGGCAAAATGAATACTAGATACACTTTTATATACGATTTAATCTTTTGTGGAGAAGTCATTATAATATACCTAACTACGTTTAATGAAATGAATACCATGTCCTTAGCGCGGTCCCAGAATACGTCCTCCCCGTGTAACATATAAATATCCACAAATCTTCCATGGGGGCAACGCTATTCACACTGGCAATATACAAAGAGTGAACCCTGTAGATTAGTCTATTATGTGTTTCGCCATCACACTCATATTTGATCGTCTCGGTTGTCAGGTCGTATTTTAATAGTTCATTTTGTGACCACAGAAAGTTACTCGTTGCTTTCCTCACCTTTTGCAGTTTCCTCTGATTTCTCACCGTCATCCTTTTTCTCTTCGCTTTCGTCTTTTTCTGCTACTTCCTTGTCCTTCTCGGCTTCTCCTTCTTCCTGCTCTTTCTTCTCGCCTTGGTCTTTCTCTTCTTCGGGGGTTTCAGCGTCGCCTTTTTGTTGAGGGCTCTCCTCGCCAGTTTCCTGGTGTTCGCCATTCTCCTTTGCTTCGCCTGGGTCTTTCGCCTCCTCGGTAGGACTTGTCGGCTCAGACTTCTCGCCTTCTTCTTTCGGCTTCTTCGACTTCTTATTTCCACGGAAACTCAAACGTTTCACAAGTGAGGCCTTCGGTTTATCGATGAACTTCTCTGCGCCACAGATATCCTCCCAATCAGACCAGTATCGCTCCTTCATGCGTTCGTTGAAGTCATGGAGGTTGGTGAGCTTCTCTCGGATCAGCGATTGTTGAGGAGATCCTACGGTACCGTAGTCGAAATTCGCAAGTAGACCGAAGGCAACGGCGTCGAAAGTGGAGGGCTCCTCGCCGAAGAAGTAAGGCTTCTCACCAAGAAACGCAGCGAGAGCTTTCAAATCTTGCTCAGCGACATTGTACAACTCCTCCCGATTATAACGCCCGATCACATGACTTTCGATCGATTTCTTGCATTTATTCTGGAACATTTTAGGACTGACAACATTTAAGACAGGAGGCAGCTTGCTGAACATTTTCTTCGATTCACCATAGTTGTCGACCCAGCGGTAGTAGACCAAACTCCAGTTCGTGCTCTCCTCGACCATGATACGGAAGGCGTGAGCTACGGACTCGTCAGTACTTGATAGATTTTTATCCAACGTAATTTCCAACTCTTTCTTTAGGAAATCGATACAGTTCTTCAGTCCTTCGACTTTCTGTTTCTTGTACACAATATAAGGGATTTTACCCTTGTTCTCTTTAGTTACATCCTGCGCCTTCTCTTCATACTCGTTTTCGTATGGAATGCCAGACATTTTAATCAAGGTCTCGAGGGCAAGGCAATGCGGGGAGCGACTCACGATTTCTTTCACGGGTGGCAGTTGATGTAGGATAACTTTGGGAGGTTCTTCTTCAACTTCTGGTGAGGGTTCAGCAGCTTCAACATTCGCCGATGCTTCAGCAGGCGCTGCCTCGGCATTCACTTCAACGTTTGCTTCAACTTTCGGCTCCTCAGCACTCGCTTCAGCAACTGCACTCTCTTCAACAGGTTCGCCGTTTTCTGTCGGTTTCTCAGGTTCACCTTCAGCGACAGCTTCATCTTTTTCTTCCTCTTTTTTCTCTTCGTTGTCGCCATTTTCAACAATCGTAACTTGTTCGGTCGTCTCAACCGTGTTCTCCTGCACGTGGTTCTCGACTGTTTCAGACTTCACTTCAGTTACATATGTGACTGTCTCATGCGTCTTTACCGTGCTGATCACTTCAGACTTCACACTGTATTCGACTTTCGTCTCGCTTGAAACCAGTTCATCGTTCGTCTCATTCGCTGGTACGATCTCTTGAGTTTCTGAGTCCATAATCAAAAGTGAATGAAGCGAGAATTAGAGCAAAGATCACAGAAATGCTCGACGTAAAGGCAAGGTTCGTTTTAAGAACCGTCTTATAAAGAGCGCTAAGCAAGATGGGTATACACGCCTTTGTATCGTCGTAATAGACCTGCTCCGTCCATTTCAACCAATCACACAGCATCTGCGGTCTCCGTCGACCAATCAGAGCAGGCGCAGCATCCGCCAAGGGAATTGTTTACGCAAAAAATCTGTGAGGCTTGTCATACATACGCTATCAGGAAACGACAAACATTTGCATAGCGTTCCCCACGCAACAGGGATTTACACTCAATAGCGTAATGATTCAGAGGACAAAGAAATCATCCCATGAAACGATAATTGTTTGTGCTTTCTACTTTCTTCAGTCCGCCTCGTGCAAATACATAGTTCAAATTTCAACTTGCACTTGTACCTGCGTTGGAGAAACTTGATCCGAAAAAGATACAGGACTGAGTGCCTCACAAAACATGAACATTTCTCATTGACATAAATCAAATTTACCAACGTTTTGAATCAGTTTTGACATTGTTTTTTGCTAAACCTTGACGACAACAGACAACAGCACTCATTCAGAGACATTCTGTTACAGTGTTGATCTCAGCATATCATGAAATTCAGCCACAAATACAGATTCTTAACTCCACTAATCCTGTTAAGTATCAAATATCTTACGAAACTGTGGCTTGTCAATCGCAGTTTAGATCTTTTATCGTGCAACATCCCTATTAGGAAAGTATAACAATATCGTCTAGCTGAATTTTCTTCATTTGTGTCCAGCTATCATTAGTGAAACAACAAATCTAACCACTCATGCATTTTCTTAAGTTCCAGTTTTTTTCATTACTCTATCATGAAATCATAGTTCATTGCTGCAATAACTAAGGAAAGTATTCTTCATTAACGAAAAGGGCGACTCGGCGGCAAGCGCACCCATTACTTCAGTTTGAAGGAGGTACGAAGAAACAAATCTCAACCACGAGGGCACAGATGAGAGACTAACAGATGTCCGACTGCCCCAAAATTGCGTAAGCCGGTTTTCCTGAGATTTCAATGGCG
>JAODVM010281986.1:0-28872 GCA_025400095.1 Phenganax marumi | reverse complement strand
TTATTATTGCTATGTGTTTATAATATATTTATAAGTTTTTAAAGTGTTTACGTTGGCGGTCGATGATTTTGTCGGCGAGAGTTGCCTACCTTAGGAATATATAATATAATTATACTGATCATATTACACGAACGTCGCGCGAGATAGAACCGACCATCGCGCGACAAATATTAAAGCCACCAGCTTTCGCCAGCTATGAAGGGATTATTATGTATAAAATCGATTTATTTAATCTAAAAAAACAAGCAATTTTGGGCCGCCTATGTTGCAACGAGCTAAGAGGAACTCGTACATTATAAAAGCGTTAAAATGACTTGTATAATTCCCACAACAACTTGACATTTGTTCAGTAGTTTGTTGAGCAGTCAACATGTTCAATGCTGCATTTCGAGATGTCGCTTAATTCAAAGCTGATTTCGTGTAGTGCATATTTGGTGCAGCACTTCTATCGATTCTCATTTGTCTGTAGAGAACAATGCACGGTTTGGTCTGTTTCCTGATGTTTTAATTTGTATTCCTTTAGAAATAGTTCAATATTATCCACCTGGTCACGTCGACTACCAAGACTCAAAAGGTTTGCGTATATACTGCATGCATGCAGATACGTTTCACGGTAGCTATTTTCATTTACAGAGCTGCTATTCTTTGTCAAATTCAGAATTACAGACTTTCATGAGAGCAAGGAAACTGTGTTTTTACTTGGTTTTACGTTTTGAAAGTTGACCGCTGCTTTGTCGCTGTATATTTTACACTTTCAATTATTGTCAATTTTTTGTGTAGCTGCTTTGCAAGAAATCACCGAAGTTCTTGATGAGATGGAAAACTACACAAAAATATTGGCAAGTTTCTTCAATTTTCACTTGTGCCTATTTTATTTTCTGCGAAGGTGAATATTTGGCTGTAGTTATTAACATTGTAAGATTTACTTCAGGAGAACTACCAGAAGTTAATAGAACTTGAAAGAGATCTTATTGGCTTGGAGAGTCTTGTACAAAATGGCAGAGTAAGATCTCCATTCAGATATTATGACCAGTGAAAAGGGTCGTATACTGCTTTGCCAATTAAATGTTTTTAAGTGTTATACAGTTTTGTTTATTTTCTTTTTACAGCAATTCATCAGGGAAGGATGTCTGCAGAAGATTTCTCAGAAAGGTTCCCAAGCTCGTATGTTCTTTTTGGTAAGAAAGGCATGATTTCATTCTGGAACCTACACGCATAAAACACACAACCTGTAGCAGACATGCAGCGCACTCGTATATAATTGTATCACCTAGTAGCAAGGCAGGTCCAACTATAGCTGATATGAAGTTGTTTTCACATAGCTTGTTGCAGGCGTGGAGCGACTCTTGCGATCGGAACAGCATTCTAAGCTAGATACTACTGGGATACTAGTAGGATACTAGTAGGATACTAGCTGGATCACTGTTTTTCTTTCCAGTTCTCAGACGTGCTCGTGTTTACAAGCAGAGGAGGAAATGCGACTAATCAGTTTAAGGTTCATGGAAAATTCTCTCTTAGTTCTATGAAGGTAAACTACGTATATACCGCTTAAGGTGTACTTCATTGTAGTAATTTTATACATATTTCATTGTCGTTAAATTTGTACTGACAAAATTTTGTACAAAATCGTTTTCCTATTCGCAAACTTGTCCACTGTGAAGACATAGTCGTTGGACGTATTTATGGCTTGCAAACTTGACCCCTTTCTTTTATGTTTTTGTTCAAGTAGTTTTGTGCAAACTCGCAAAGAAATGCCAACATAGAATCACAGCTTATTATTAGGCTGTCATTCAGACCATATCTATTGGACCATGCAACAGCTTTGATAGAATGTTGATAATAAATAACAATTTTCTTTTTATTTAGGTAGAGCAAGGTGAAGATATGCATGGTTTATTCTGTTTCAATATCATAACTGCGGAGAAGAGTGTCATGGTGGCTGCCACAACACAAGTTGAGAGATCGAAGTGGGTGGAGGTAAAGGGTGTTAAACTTTTTTTTCTCTGAGTCACTCTTCTGTGCTCAATAGTAATTAATGGTTTATTTTTCATAGGATCTCAATATAGCCTTGCTGAGAGCCAAGGATAAGGTGGGTTCTATATTATCGAGCGCACTATCATATAATTATGCAAATTGCTTTGTCTAATTTATTTTGTATTGTATTTTAGACTTCTCCGTTGCTAGGGGAAGGTAAACTACTCCATTATATTATGATTGCGAATTCGATGAGACGTTGTTTATTAAATGAAAGAAATTTCTTCATGTTTAGTGTTGATCAAAACTACAGAGTCTCCAGAGGATGTCGAGGTTAAAAAAGATAAAGCCTCGACCCTCGATAAAAGACACGCAAGTTCTCGCACGATGTCCACGAGACGAGTGTGTTGGCATAGAAACACTAGCGTCAGCGCTGTGGAGTACCGCATTGCTGTTAGGGTACGTGTTCTGTCCTACTCCATGTAATATAGCTAGCTCTTGTTGCAGCAATATATGAAGGTAATACATTCAATAACAAATGCACTGTAGGATATCAAGGACAATAGTGCTTTGCTAAAAGCCGTATACTGAATTTCCAAATTGACGTTTCCAAGTTTACAAATTGCGTAGCTACATGACTTGTGCATGCAGTAAAGGATTTGTAGCTGCGTCGGTATGATGAATATTAGGGTAGCTTTGTCATATATCTGCTTCTTTTCACCATTCGATAATAACGGTATTGTCCCATTTTCAATTAGTATTTAAGAGGTTCAATCGTTTCAACAAGTTACCTTGAGTCCCTCATTTTGATATTATGTGTTTTATATAGAACCAGCTTTCGGGAGAATTGCAAAGAAAATTTAAAACTGGAGACAAATGGCAAAAACTGTTCGTTGTTCTTACGAACTTTTGTTTGTTCTTCTATAAATCACATGAGGTACGGTAATCCTTTTGCTCTCATACTTGGTGAGTAACAAGCATGCTTGAGGAGATTACGGTTCTCCGTGCTTTGGCTAAATATTGTTATTGAAACTGTCTGATCACTAGACAAGCAAATTGACCTTTTCCATGCATACGTCGTCGCTACATGCAAGCTAAGCTGATTCAGTGAAGCTTATTATTTCCTACTATTTCATGCTACTTATGCCCCTCTGCCTCCCTGTGAGGTAATGATTGCACATGGTCATTTCCATTCACCTACCATGCTGTATATGCTAAACAATTATCATCAAGTTCGTCACACCATTCGAGCGGTCGATTAACTGTGATTACCCATATGTTTTTTTTTCAGGATGAAGAGCCCTTAGCAAGTCTTCCCCTCATTGGTTATGCCGTCACAAAACCAGATGAGGTAAATATAATAGTCATGTCATTTTTTAGTGGAAGATGAGGGGGTGGGAGTGGGGGTGATGTAGTTGATATGATAGAGAAATGAATACGTAAATGTCTCCAGTTGTGGAAAGTAAATGTAGAAGTATGTTGCGAACAAAGTATAACCGTACGCCGCTCTCCTTTGCATTATATGACAGAGAATAATATAATCCAGCCAATCAGATTCCAAACTGACTCAGATATCGTAGATTTTTATGTTTCTGTCAGGTATATGTGTACCATGCTGTTTTGTTCTGTACTCACTGTACTGATTGCACTGAACTGTATTGTACTGTATTTTAGTAATACAGAATACTGTTCTGAATTTGTGTTTTTTTCAATCCAGAGTGATAATATTCATAAAGAGCTGGTAATAAAACTTCAGTATAAAACTCATGTTTATTTCTTCCGTGCGGACAGTGAATACTCATTCTTCAGGTCAGTCGCATGCATGCGGTTGCGAAATATATCGTGTATTTCATGTAGCCTCAATGTACAATCTTATGCACGGTATAGACGGTGCACTTTTCATGCACTGCGCGAGCCTATGAGTCTAGGACTTAATTCTGCCATTTTGGGTGGCAAAATAATTGAATTATGCAAATTTTGCTTTTTTGAAGAAAAAATAAAACCAAATTTCTCGTTTTTTAGTAAATCTGAGGCTGTTGCTAACTCTGTGTGAAATTCCAGCGATAGATTTTGCAATTTCGCCGAAAAAATACGTGATGAAAAATGTAAATTTTGACGCTGATTTACATGGAAAAAATTTCGCTATTTAATTAACTTCTCATCAAGTAGGAAGGCAACAAGTGTCAAACAATTGTTAACAAGGATAAAATCCTATATTGTTTCTTATGATAAAAAATTACCGTCAAAAACAATGATTTTGCCACCTAAAAATTACGGATTTTAAGACCTGGTCGCATAGTGTGAGAAAGGCTAATTTCAATCAGACTGCGTGCGCACATCTGAAGCTACTGATGTGTATTAGACGATCCTTATACTCTACATGTTCCCCATATTTTCTTTGTTAGATGGATGGAAGTAATATGCAGCGCAACTCAGAATTCAAGTCGCACTCGACTGTTCAGTCGTCAAATCAGTGTTCTTTCTTAACTTCAGATATAGCAATGGGTGGGTCAGTATAAAGATTCGCTTTTATATTTATTGCATGCAAATATTGTTTCAGTTTTAATGAAATATCGATAATTTTAACCATGAAATATTGAGTAAGATTGCAGGGCTCGTGGTTTTAAGAGTTTTTAAACCGTGCTGTAAAGATTTTATACTATAGTTTCCAGATTTTGAGCTTGTAGGAGTCGTGAGAAATACCTTGCAATGGAAAAGACATGTGGCGCATGGTTTGCCCGTCATTGTATAATGAAATATAGTAAATAATTATGACTTCTAGAGAAACATATTTTCAATCTTAGGACGTTTTTAAAAGGATTGGCTTGCTATAGCATGGATAAGAATCGCATATACTAATGCTGCTGGCAACTACAATACTAGACAGACAGACATTTTTTACCAATAATATCGAAATTATAATGTACACAGAATAATTGAATAATTATATAGTGCATTAGTGGATGTCAAAAACAATGTTTTCTTATTTAATGAATGTGCTTTCGTATGACTGCTGAACTCTGCTTGAGTGCAGAAAATATATCTGTATTTTTCTCAACAAAACTTTACGGTTTGTGATGGAACTGTCTGCACTTAGGTTTTTTGAAACCAAAAAACCCTTAGGTTTTTTGAAACCAATAAAAAGGTTTTAGAATTACCTTTGACATGGACTTACATTAAATGTAGGCCGTTCAAGAAAATGCTTCTGAAGTGACCAAGTGAGGGTAGTGAATCAATCAAGTGACGTAAATACGATTGCTTGAGAAGAAATTGGTTGCACACGCGCGCAGTGGAAGAACATGTTATTGATTTGCGTCACAGTAAGCAATTACGCTCGAAACACGAATGTTGTTCAATTCAGTGTGTTTTACCATCCTTTGCACACTGATGAACAAAAAAATACGTAAGACGAGCGCTGAGATTGCAAAGTGAACAAACTACGTGAGTTTATTTGCTGCATCAAGTCGATGTCAGCATCGTCTGGCTCGAAAGAGACTGCTGCGAGACCCAGTTCTGCCGCACCACCTACCTCAAGTGTTAGCAGTGCCGTACGACGAGACAGTAGTCCACCCCCTGATTCAGCTATTGCTGTATTACAGTCCTATGGCTATACACTAGGAGAATCTCTTGGTAAAGGCTCATACGCCGTCGTAAAAGCTGCTTACTCCCAAAAACACAAGAAAAGAGTTGCAATTAAAATTGTTTCAAAAAGAAGAGCGCCTGACGATTACCTGACGAAATTTCTACCCCGTGAAATCCAAGTGATGAAACGACTCCGCCATCCTAACTGTGTGTGTCTTTACGAAGCGATTGAGACGAGTTCTCGCATCTATCTCGTTATGGATATGGCGGACAATGGAGATTTACTGGAGTTTATAAGATCTAAAGGAGCGCTACCTGAAGAAAAAGCGAGAGATTTCTTCAGACAATTGATTGAAGCCACATCTTATATGCATGACAGGGATATAGTACACCGTGATTTAAAATGTGAAAACTTACTGCTTACCCAGCTGAATGCTATCATGATATCTGACTTTGGTTTCTCAAGAATTCAACCCAAGATTCCTGAAACTCACAAGCGGAAACTAAGTCGTACATTCTGCGGTTCTTACGCTTATGCTCCACCTGAGATTTTACGTGGTATTGCTTATGATGGTACTATGGCGGATATTTGGAGTTTGGGTGTAGTCTTGTTTACCATGGTGTGTGCTAGCTTGCCATTTGATGACAGCAATCTCAAGGTTCTGCTAGATCAAGTCTCGAAAAAGGTTCAATTCCCGCGGAAACGTGGAGCATTGCTCTCGCGTGAAGTGAAGAGTCTGATTGGTCGAATGCTTACCAGTGACGTCAATGATCGTATTGATATCGCAGGGATACGTAATGACGCATGGTATTTGAACATTAAGGCAAGCGCTGTATCAACGTCTGACGTGGACACTGCAACAAGTTCGTCTAGTCAAACTAAAAGTTCTAACAAGGATTGCGAAAGTATTCCACACAATTCAGAAACAGTTGACGAGACTTCTGTTGTTGTTCAAAAAATAGCGACACGATCGAGTACGAGAAAAAAAACCGAACAGTCTACGACACTTCACGACCTTCCATCTTCAAGTGAACGTCAAGATGTGCGCATCACAATTGAGACTTCTACAGTGTGACATATTGTTAACTAACTACCTTATCATTTATCTGGATCCTCATATATTATGTGAAGCAAAAAGAATGAATCAAAGAGAATGAATCAAAGTTTCAATCGTTGTCTCTCAGTTTTTGCTCACTATAATACCTCCGTTTGTATCTCTTTGGATAACCGATTTTCGCACATTGTAGAAAATGACCGCTGTATCTGTTTGGGCCTCCTAGCGTTTTGGTGGTTGTACATTTTTTGTTGGAAAGTTCGATGTTCTGCTCTTACGATGACGTAGCAAAGAAATGCTCTATTTGTTCTGCGACCATACTGGAAAATGAAAAGCGGAAGGCCTTTGCGTAGCATGCGCTTGAACTTGCTGTGAAGCAGTCACTTTCATGATATAAAACTTAGAAATATCACAGTTTATGAAGGGATGGTTTTGAAACTCATTAGAAATTCATTATAACTCATTAACTATGTTGAGTCTTGGTTTATGCAGAAATCGGTAAGGCCCGTTTCAAACGTCGCGCTACTGCCGTGTCGAATGCATTAAAAAGAATAGATAATCAGCTGAAACGCCTCATTATCGATTGTTTTTAATGCATTCGACACCGCGGAAGTGCGACGTTTGAAACGGGCCTAACTTCGTTTTCACGTGAGTATTGGTTTTGAGCCAAGTCATCTGAGGCCTGTTTCAAACGTCGCACTTCTGTCGAGTCGAATGCATTAAAAACAATCGGTAATGAGGAGTTTCAGCTGATTATCTATTGTTTTTAATGCATTCGACACGACAGTAGCGCGACGTTTGAAACAGGCCTGCCAATGCTCGAAATGACCATTTGTTCAAGTCACGGATGGACAACGTCTCCAGCGCATTGTTATTGGATGATTTTGCTAAAACACTATGCTCATGTACTTTTCTGCATAAACGAAGACTCAACATAGTTAATGAGTTGTATCGAAATTCTGATGGTTTCCGAACCATCCTTTTCATTAAGTATGGAAATATAAGGCAGTTGTTTCGCTGGCAAACCATAACCAATGTCGTTTCCTGGAGCAGCGACCTGCTTTAAAATGTGCATAATTCTCGTGCCGTAATTTATGAGTGATTTGTTCTGATTGTGTCGTGGTTATCGTTGATGCGTAAAATCTTGTGGAAATGATTTTCTCCTTCATTGATCACCGACAATATATTGGAGATAATTGGTGATCGATTAATTGTAGTTAATGCGAATCATGATGGGTGAACTCTAGCGCGGTTAGTCAGGGCTATCAGGATTCTGCTAACCACGCAAAAAAACAACCGAACACTTCCGTGGTGAAAAGGATTTCTCCTTGGATACAACTGTAGAAGGCCTGGTCTTAACCTCTATAAACAAACTCAAATAAATCCAATGGCAATAAACGTTCCAAGTAAGTTTCCTTTTCAAATACAAATGTACGTATGTACTTCGAAATCGCATGGTACAGTATAGCAAGGAATATTTGAAATATAAAGCTAGTAAATTTGTTTTGAGTTGATCACTGCACCGGCACTAAACCACGAAACAAATAAGTCTAATAGCCTGCCTGCGTAGCTGGCGGTGTTAGCAAGCAACCGATTTAAATAAAGGCAGGCAAATAACGTACGGGCGTAGGGAAGTTTTCTCTGAAGCATTTTATTAAACGATGCACTACAATATTTACTTATATACAGAAGTTCAAAGTGTTCTACAGAATACACTGTTCAATAATTGGTATATTTGCGCTATAATATCGTATCAACAACAGTTATTATATAATTTGTTATCAACGTTTTGTCGTATATTGTATAGCAATGAGGTCTAGTATAGAGCATATGAGAATACATCTTTTTGCTGTTCAGCTATAGACTTGAATTGCAAAATTGAGCAAATTTTGTACAACAAAAATTTAAAACTTACCTATATATAAATGGTTAATGTAACTATTACTCTTATTTGTTAAATAATTTATAGGAAACACAAATACTATCATTTCGTTAATACTTAATCGTGTTATTCAGATTGTTATAAAGATTTTAATCAGTCATTCGTTAAAACAGAAGCTCAGAAGAAGTTCTTCAAACCTGGTCAAACCGTGTTTTGCTGCCTGGGTGGGTACACGGGCACTAGTCTGCCAACACGGTTGACCCTCGTTTGAAACATTTGTGACTGCAAACAGGATAAATATAAACACTGCAACTGACCACGATCGATCAATCCTCGGGCAATGAACAATTTTGCAGGAAATTTTAAAAAAATCTTGATTTGTACAGTTTTGATATTACAAACGAATGAAAGATACTAGGACAGCTCATTATACTGCAATGCATCTGTGAACGTGCAGCCACATTCTGCTAAATTGAGTAAAGTGACGCAAGAAGTTTGAAAGGTGGAAATGTTGGTGATTTGATAAAGGACTGTTCACTCTTTCAGAGTTCTGAGCTTCTATGCATGTTTATCTCATCTTTTTAGACTCTATGTTTAGTTGCCAAGCATCTTATAATCCGCATGAAATCCACGTCTTTGTATTGTTGAGTCTGAATTAAAGACTAGAACTAGTTCTTTCCCTGGATCTATTCTGAAAACACTGCGAAGACTGGAGCCACAGAACTTGCCCATGTTCCTTGAATGATTTTTCTTTCTAAGTTTCACACTCAAGTAATCGTACTTACATGAGCTTTCTCTTTCAATGTCAAAGAAGTTAAACTTGAGTCGCAGACGGTTGTTCATCGTGTTTTTAATTCTCCACTCACAGCGAATGTTTGGAGGATATTTGAATGGGAATCCAGGAGTTTGTATTGTTCCTGTTCCTCCAGTTAATGTGTGCTTACATAAAGCTTCTCTTGCGCTGCTTGTGTACCTCAATTTCATTTCACTGTCACTCGCCGTCTATATCAGAGATAGATCTTTCCAATAAAAACCTCATTAATATATTTTACGATCAGCTTACTGGTACTAGAGAACGGTGCGAGGACATGCAATGTACAGAGAAAGCGCGGTACATTGTACACCATCCAATATATGTACTGTGTGGTACAATGTACAATATATTGAGATACTACAAACTAGACTATCTAAAAGTTCGAATGGCTAGTATACACTGTTCAGCTTATGCAGCAGTGAGTTTTTGAGTCCAAGCTTATTGTTTTGAGATACTTCTTCAAAACATCTGAGATCTTCACACTTGGACGACTCTTATCTTTATATTTATGCTTTTCATCTACGACATGAGTAATACATATGCATCGTTTATGTACTGTTTACTGCGACATTTGATCCCCGCGGTATTCTTCTATATCCTGATCACGAATAGGGGATGGGGGTGGGGATTGTGTAGAGTTAGGTTGGCAGTCACATTGAAGGAAAACGTTCTATTTCTTTCTACTTCTTGTCACAGATGCTTCTTAAAACCATTAATAAAAGAGCAAGAAACTTAACCTACCTCGACATGATATTTCACCCAGACGTCATTAGATTTAATGAGAATATTGCCTGGAACGTCTTCTTTGCCGCAAATCCTCACCGTGTTCTCACTCTCTTCTAAGGTATACCTGATGATCACGTAGTTCGAACACTTGTAATCTCGTCGCCAAGCAACCATTACGTTGATGTTTACACGTACCGCACGTGCCACATGTATGTTCCAGTAGCATGCGACTTCATGTGGTAGAGGTGTGGGGAGCAATGGAGAGGAAATTTCTCCACTTGAGTCCTTTAATATTCCATTACATGAAGGCAGGACTAAAAATTTGAAATTTAGATCTGTAAAGTTCTGGATATATACTCTCACGTAACGCGATCTTATACGAGAAAAGTATTTCTTTCAATTTTTTTAGAAATTTTTCTTGGTAAGTCTTTCGATAATTGACAAGCGAAAAATTAATTGGAAAGTGTGGGAAATGGATAGTTGCATTGTTGGCAAGAATTCCGATCCAACCGTTCGCTATTTTCCCATTGTGCAGTATTACCCTCCGCTCTCTACTGCGTTATTTAACTCCAATACTAGACGTTTTACCCGCCAGGGCGAGAGACTCTTTCTACTAAATATGATGAAATATCTAAACACTGACTGGCAACACTCCTAATGCATCTTACTTATTTCATTCTTGCTAACGCCAGACCATTTCACACTGTGTAACGGTGAGATGATTTTGTTCGTTAGGAGGGGGACTCGACATTCCGGCAGCAAATTTGAACCTATGCCAATACATACTCATAAGGTAACTTCTGTAATTTCTACCTTTACAAGTGTTTGTTGTTGCATCGAGAATGCTTCCGGGGTTGCAAGTACATTTGAAACTTCCTTCTGTATTGACACATTTCTCAGGACATGGCGAGTTCTTACATTCATCTATATCTGCAAAACAGAAATTTTATAGTCATCTTTTTCACATTCTTAGGGGTACTGGATTTTTGACAGGGTCAGCTTTTAAATAATGTCACATTCGTTCTTTTTCTCACCTTGGCATGTTCTCTTGTCCACATTCAACTCGTATCCGTCATTACATAAACATTCAAACCCACCAATGTAGTTTCGGCATGCATGCGCACACGGTTTCAATTCACATTCATTAATATCTAAGAAGAAGAATTCAACTTATTCCACATTTATAATTCAACCAATCAATGACCTAGCTATTTTCAAAGGCATAGCAAAATACTCATTTGTTTGTTTGTTTGAATGTTTGTCCATAAAAAGATATCTCATGAAATATTGCACGAAATTTCACGAAACTTTACAGTTGTGATGAGCATATGCGAAGGACGATAAAATTTTGATTGAATACAGTGTCATGTTCTGCAGTCATTTGCAACTCATATGATTTCAGTACACGCTCTAGATTTCAGAGAAAACAAACTTGATACTCTTCTAACCTGTGCAAACTTTGCCGTGGGAGACAAGATAATGACCCTCAGGACATGTACAATAAAATCCTCCATCAGTATTTTCACAACCATGAGAGCATCCGCCATTATTTTCTGCGCACTCGTTTCTGTCTGCAAGAAAATCGTTGCCTCGCAATTAATCTTCAGTTGACTTACAAATGAAAAATAGTTTTAAAAAATCCAGTTCATTTGAAAACACACGCAATGGCAATGTGATTATTGTTGAATGAATAGATCGTCTTTGAGAAACGTTCAATCTTAGTTTTACTTGAGAGACTAGAAGCAATGGATTATTGAAATCCAAAGAGATTGTAGAACGAATCGGAATGAACATATCTTGACTGCGAAGTTCTAATAATCTTTTTTGAGGAACTTTTTCATTTCAAATGAATTGAAATGCTCCACTGAAACATAAAAGCAGTTTGATATGACAAATATGAGACAGCATGATACAACGCCAGGATTGACGGAGCAGATTGTGGAGAGACGTGAGAGTAGAACTGTGTTTCTGACACAGATGGTACTGAGATAAAACTGCTTTCCTAGGTCCATTCAAGACACATTTCCAGATCAGATGACACGCAATTTGGGTCATGCAATAGCAACTTAAAGTCAAATAATGAAAACGTACCCACGCATGTTCCATACAGTCCAGAAATAAAAGAATATCCCGCTCGACAACCACACACATAACCACCATCAGTGTTGATGCACGCTTGTTCGCATTCCGAAAGTTTCTCTCTACATTCGTCGATGTCTGGAAATGTTTGTATCAAAAAATACTTAAATTGTATAACATCGTATGCCTTTATTTTACTGGGATATGGAAGCACATAGTGTTCAAGTTTGGAAGTTTAAATACAGTCACAAGAGCAAGCAAGCAAATCTAAGGTATTCAGTTGTTCGCGCTTTTAAAACTTGATGACTATGATAAAAGTTTCAGCTGGACGAAGCAGAATGAAACTTGCTTCAAGTCTAGCAACCGGCGCGTTCCAGTCACATATAATGTTTATGATTGTAGTGCACTTTGTCCAGCTTACCTAGAGTTTCATAACTTGCAGAGAATCCAACAGCTGAAGTTTCCTGGTGAGGCGAAGATGAATGGAAAATGACTCGGAATGAAGTGGAAGTTGAGATGACTTCGCCAGGACTATTGTCACCACAAAACCGGCCAATGAACGTCGAGAATGGAGAGTCGCCATCTCTAAGATCCACATAGTCCAGACATCCTTTCTTATTGTCCACATCTTGCATTCGAAATGTATTGAAGGTGACCTTGATTCTGTAACCATCAGGCACCTTGATCTGCCAGACACAGTCAGTATTGGAGTCGTAGCGAGCGGGAAAGTTGGGTGAGTTGAAGGTTCCTCTCATACTTGACATCTCTTTACTACATGCTGAAGCAGAACAGTAATATATATAGAAATGTCACTTCAGACACTAGTTCATGCCAACGTAAACTCAGAATTAAAATTCCGGAAAGTGTGTCATTCTTAAATTTGACATTCTGACAAAGCTAAAACGGCCGAACAGACAAAGAATTAGATGTAAAGCTATCGTGGAGAGATATCATGGAACTAGTTTTGAAAAAATGACCCTGTTTAAAGAAAAAAAGGTTGCCTCAGTAAAAGGAATTCTTGGACTTTAGTGGATTGACCATGCAGTATATATGATAGACTAAAACGAAGATGAGATGGAAAGATGTCATGGAAACACTTTGTAAAGCAACGATTTACTTATAATGACGACCAATAAGAAGACTTTTAGCCATACAATTTGATTAAATTGTAACATTAAAATGAGGCTCAAAGAAAGTTCGTTTTTGAATACTTCGAAAAGTAGGGAATCTGTCAAAGAGAAGAATAAAAGAAATTTTTTCGAATAAAAATACTGGGGTTGAGGTAACCTGACTAAAAAGAGCTTACGACAAAGGAAATACTAACCATCTGTTTTAAAACGAACTGCAAATCCTTTCTTGACTTTTGGAGATTTTTGAAGCAACAGCTGGGAGTGTAGTCTGACGTAAATACTCTCACTGAGGACTGTGATAGGGTCAGGTATTTCATTGCCACAGAGTTGAGTCAAATATGGAGACAAGAATCCCTTTCCGTTCCTAATATCAACGTAATCATCCCTGCATATCCCCGATCCGTCATTACTACCCACTGAGAAGTCATCGAATATCAAGGTCAAAGAACCGCCATTTGATTGGTCGTTGGTGATGATCCAAACACGATCACGTGACACCGAGTAAGGTTTTGGGTAATTGGGAGAATGAAAACTTCCAGATTTCGCGAAGATTGTTCCTCCGTTGTCTACAAGAATTGAGAAAAAATTGAGTTGAATTGTACCAGCAAATAATCACATTGTTTACCATGTTTCAAAATGCTTTATAAGACGAAAATGCAATCAAAAACACTTTGTTGTTTGTTTCGCGACTAAAGTATTGTGGTTAGAACTTAGCATGGACAAGATGAACTCTCTTTTCCTTGAAACGTTCTTGATGACTTCACTCGCTTCTTCAAACCATGTACAATGTCCTACACAATCTTATTCTGGTCATTGCCGACAAAGTTGAATTAAGTCTTGATTACAACATTGAAGCAAGAATTTTAGTTTATAGTTACCATTAAATACATTGCATCGGTACAGAAGGTTGGTCTGAATGATATCTTGGTTACTGAGGGCGAACGTATAACGTGAAAAATATTGTTTGCCAAGATCTTCTTTCTTGATTCCGCGAAGTTTTGGAACTATCGTATCCACTCCTCCTTTCTTTGCAAAGAAATCTGAGCCATAATGCATGATGCTGTGGAAGTCATAGCGCTGAAAGAACAAGCAAATAAACCATAAATATATCCTTCATAGAATACAGTTTTCTTTATTCAAGATGTCTGCATTCATGAAGAAATTATGAAAGATAGGCATATTCGATCAGTTTCGGCGGTGTATATTAACAGAATGCATAATCCCGCGGCGTAATACAAACTTGTAAGTTTGTTCTTTTAAAACTTCTTTAAAGTTTTCATGGTATATCATCATCATCATCATCATTAGCATTTATTTAACGGCGACAAGTTTAAAGTCGTGTATCTACGGTGGTACAATTTTCGTGCAAGTTCTTTGAATTTCATTTGTTTTGCTACACCGCCACTTTGGAGGGAGTTTCCTCGTTTTTCATGCAAACGTTTTGACGATTTTAACCGGGGCAAATAAATATGTATCAATATCTTTTAAATGGAAAGCAATGTTTTTAATTTTACGTTGAAACTAGAAGATATTAATTGAAACTAACAGATATTACCTGTTCAAGTGAATTAATGGCTGAAGCTGCTTTCTTTTTGAAATTATGTTTATCTTGTTCGTGGATATTTTTGTACAAAATCTTCACATAATGATCTCTATCTGGTCGACTTTGCTCATGCCAAAAGCCAATAGAATGACCCAGTTCGTGTACAATGATGCCGAATGTGTCACATCCCAGACCCAGCGATAATTTCTGCTTTCCACCACGTCGACCCACAAAGGAACAACATCTGGAATACAAGAGAAAGAGGACGTTTTTTACTAAAAACTGTACCACAATTTTTCGTGATGATACATTTCACTTTTTACGCGTTTCAACAGTGTACCATCATGCTACGCTTACTTGAAGTTTGGAATCCTGGCTAAAATATTTTGCGCACTTCTGGTATTTTAACTTTTTGCATATGCACGCAGTGTGAAGTGAAAGTATATTTGCGTCAAATCCCTGCCCTTTAATGTTGCACCGATAAACGAACGGTCGACTTAGCTACGTAACTCACGTATTTCTATAGTTTATTTCTGACCATGTCACAAAACGCTATCATCAAACACTAATGCAGTCTCTGTTAGTGACTCTACCGGAGTAACATAATTTATTGCAAGACAATTGCTTTTTCTTTCACTGATGCACGATTGACGTCAAAAACAGCGATTCAACCGGCTGATTTTCCTGAATGTCATGCGATTTGCATTAAAACAGTTTAGCGTCATGTAGGGTTTTGACATCAGAAAAGCCTTTTTTAGACATTGCCGCGCGGTTGGATATCGTGCAAGCTCGGATTTTATTCATATAAAGTTGTAAGTCACTATGAACTTAATCCAAACAACATTGTCATGGGTCGGGTGGACGCATCGTATGGTTTTTCTGCTCAATTTTTATAATAATTATTTATTAAGATCGTAAAATATGTACTAACTCATTCACTGTGGAGAGACTTTGAGTTTACATAAAAGATTTGTCATATCCAACAGAGCAAGAATGAAGACTATGTTTAGTTCTCAGTAAGAGTAATGCCATTGAGTATTTAATATAGATCAATCAACGTTTTAATGATAAAAATTAGTACACGTGTGTTCGACTGCTAAATATAACCTTCTTGAATAAACTGCGCTCCAAAACAGCGCGATCTGCAGAGCACACAGCACCTTAGGAACGCTCTCTCGCTTTAAGTGTACAAATACCCAGGGCTGGAAGCGCCAAGAAATTCAGGTGGGAATTTGTTTTACAGTTGGTAAATGTAACATAATCTGATTTGGATTTCGGGGAAACTAATATATCTATAAATAAAGTTCTTAAAAGAGATTTGGATAAGGATATAGTGATAATATTAATTTGTGTTAATTGTAAATTTAAAACCTTTTAAATGTGTTACAAAATAATGAATCTTCCCAACTTTGACAGGGTAAAAAAAGTTGGGATTCGTGCGGACCAGCCTTCTGTAGCTAACTTGAGGCAATCTCGCGCCTACTCTTTCTGCATAGGAACGCGAAACCTGCGGGTGCTATTTCAGCGAAAACTAGTCTCTGAATATTTCAAAACAGTTCACAGCCATGACGACTACATATTATTAAACTGTAGTAACTAATTAAGTTTAATGACTGAAAAAAATTTTAAGCGGGATTCGTGAATACTTACGATATGCTAATAAAGAGCGTGTAAAAAACACGCTGTGAAGAATGACTCTCAGTGAAACAAACGTTTGTCTTTTATTTGCATGCAAACTGTCGAGTGTCGACAAGTTGCGCATCTGAAATTTCTATTCTAGTGCGGGCAGTGACAGCTTCTGTCAGCGCACAAGTTTAACATGAAGTACAGTTTAACGATAGTACACGTGTCATCGTACATTTTGTGTACACCCGTGTTGCATAGAAGTGTACGATATATAGCCACCATGTAGCCAAAAGCATGCATGGGCATTGTCAATAAAGTCACAAAATTTAGCATGACTGCAGCTAAAACAATTAATGGTTCGAAAAAGGAAAAGGCCATTTATGTAGTGTATATATTGGGGGTCTTCATTGATACGATATCTCTCAGCAAACTCGTTAAATCTTACCCTTTTCCGCTAAAAATGTAGATATAATCTTTTTGATTTGTTCGTTTGACGAAATCTAGACATGTGTATCCTTGCCAGTGATCCATCGCTTCGCGAATCAACTCCTTCGATTTATCTGGAGTTAGAAGGAAGAAATAACGGTTATATAAAATTTGAAATATACAGCAAATATACGTAGAAAGCATCAGTAAACAAGCAAGAGGGAATTGGATTTGAACAACTGAAGCATATTTCAAGTATTAAGACCACGATTAATTATATGAATGAAAACAGTTCTATACGAGCAATTCAATAAAATTCTGAAAAATTTCTCGTTAAGTGTTCAATGTGAGCTGTCATTGCAAATCTCCTGGGCTGTATTGCTGAAGATCAAGTAGAATCTTTACTAATATCTACACTATACTGCGTGAATATTGTCCAGTTAAAAAACTGAAAGTCGCGAGAATAGTTTAAATAAATCTATCTGCGTGTGCTTTTCTGCAGCTAACAATCTACCAAACTTAGTATGCTTAAATTAGGTGGGTTGAAGTAAACAGCTACCCAGGAAATCCTTATCGTGAAACCCAGCGCCATTTTTACTCCAATTTTGTATTTAATTTTAGAAGCGACATGTGTTAATATTGTTTGAAAGTTTAAACATGGCAGCAACAAAGCATTGTGCAACTGTATGTAGCGATTTATCTCTTTAGTAAAATCCGAGAAACGATTTTCTGTCATTGAAAAGCTTTCTGACTTCAACAAAACATGACTCATTCAAAGGTCTTTGTCCGAAAAAGTGAAGTCTTGGAAATTAGTTTTCCCATTCTTATACACAGTTTCACGTAGTCATACACAATTCCTGTAAAGGATTTTGGTTTAAAGGTTCTCAGGCGTTGTCTTAGACCAAAGAAAACGAACAAAACGCATCCGTCACCGTTACTTTGCTTAGGTTCACAAACATCACGCGTTTGACTTGAAAAAGGCAATTAATATGGCGTATCACGCAACGAGATTATTCATGGCGGGTGAATTTCGGTAGCTAGACAACAGTAAATTTTAAAACAAGAAGAATATCGTAGTAAACAAAAGATATCTGTTAATTGTGACAAAAATTGTTTCAATTTAGCCGGAATCCTTAGTTTTACTTCGACGTTACGCATTAACGATACACGCAATCTAAATCACATAACATTGTGAAAAAATCCACCTTGCGTGCATGCCAGAGATGAATGCGTTTATGTACTAGGAGCAGACGCATATACAAGTTTGACAAAACTTCAGGCGAATAACATTCCAAAGATTCTCTACTAATCAATTACACATTAGTTTTCTCATTTATTCTAATTGCATTCAAACCGCTGCGGGGAAATATAGAACGGTAATTAAGGATGTTCGGCTATCATTCAGTCTAATTTAGTTAATTAACATCTGCATGTCCAGCTCTTTTGTTCAAATTGTTCTAATTAAAATATCTGAAGTATTGCCAAATACTTGAAATAATTACCAAACAATTTGTTACAGATTTTTTTATTAAAATTAGGAGCTTCTGAAACTACTTCATTGTTGTATTTGAAACTCCATTTTGCCATGACGTTTTGGAAACGACTAGAAAAACTTCATTAACGAAACAATAACTTCAAAACGTTTTCCTTTAAGTCTGTGCGTTGAAGTAGAACTTGCTTTACTCTATTCTTGAATAAGAATTAATGAGAATATCCATGGATTAAACACTTTTTGAGATAAAGCATATCATGTGTTTGGATGGTGTAATAACTACTGATGTTGAAGTATTTTGTTCTCCTCTCGTTTCCTATTGTTAAATCTGAATTTCGTAACCTTGCTTGATTAGAATCTACGACCTTGGTGAAAACGTATAATAGTTCCATATAAAGATAGCGGAGGTGTTGAATGATGGACAACGTAACAATAGTGAAACGTCGCTTTTCCATCACCTTCACTGAAATAAAACGGGCAGACAAGTCTTGTGACAGGAGAATGAAATAATAAAATTTTGGGAAAGTGAGAAAGTGAGAAATATAAATAGTGGACAAAGATTTTGAACACCAGAAACTCAAAGTACGAACGTAAGAACACAGCGGGAATTTTCGGGCACGCATCTGCTCACATGCATTAAGCTGACGTTGTTCACAGCATCAGATGGAAACTTTACGAGATTGCATAAATTAATATTTTATCTCGATCTTCCTAATCAACGTCATGTTAGCAATAACTTGAAGACACGTTACTGAATTTAGAACCTGCACTAACTAATTAGCATAAAACGCGCTGGGATATCCCAAGTTTTATAAGATCGTACCCTTGCCTATGTTTCATATAAGTATCAACCAAGTGAAACGCAAATCATGCTTTACTGATGTTTGGTTCTTAGCCAAAGGTCAAAAGTTCATGATTGTCTATCATGTATCATGCAGCTGGTAGTCAAAATAAAGTTCTGCTAGTATTTGTACGCACTTGTAAAATCATCTGCAATAACATAAGGAATCACTCCATCTGTCCATAATCTTCGAGTGTACGATGTCGCAGCCCTTCGACTTCTCCGGCTCCTCTTTTCCCCGAGTATATCACCCTCAATAACATTAGGTTCTGCAATACAACCACATGGGAATATGTAAACACAACGTAGCATACGTTGTATAACATTTCACGTGTGTGTTACGATTTTAATATTTCAATGCTAAGCTTTCTGCTAAATAGTTTGCCGCAAAGCCAACTATATGTGGCTAATAAAGATCAAGGATAAGCTTTACTAATACGACTGGCAGACCAAGAGCGTGTCACGCAAGTGGTCAAATAAATTTGCGCGAAAGTGCGCGACTTGCCTGCCGCGTTGTTTTATTCTTTGTAAAACACATTGAACTATGACACACGTAAATATTATTAAAATTAGAGATTCTCATGTTTGTTAAAATTTTATCCTGTACAATTAAAAGTAATAAGTAAGAAGTACTTACCAGAACAAGAAGTACCATAGACCGGTAAATATGATTCATGAAACACGGTCAAAGTAATAATAATTGCAAGAACATTAACAAGAAAACTTTCGTAAATTTTCAGCATCTTAGAGTATGTCTCTCACGCGATGCTGTTCGGAGAAGGAGCCAGTACACGTACTTGTGTTACTTTGACCGTCAATGCTTCGAAATAGGCTTCTCTTAACAGCCAAGTCTATATATAGTTCATTGAAACCATTAGCAGTCTTATTGTTTTTTATTTCCGGCTACAGGAGTGATCGGGATGAATGATTAGCTGGAAATTAATGATGGTTCCTCTTCCTGCAACTGTCCTCAGCAATATTGCGCATTCCCTTTTTCTTGTTTACTAATGCTAAAGATCTTCATCTAAAAACTCGGAAGTGTAAGATTATACGTTTTGTGGCAACAGTAGATGGCATTGGAGACAACAATTGATATCAGAGCAGCCTGAGCAGGAGGCTAATACCGACAGAGCTAGAATATGCTGGTTGAGAGCTTGGGAAACGTGTAAAATAGCTAGTTTAATTATGGTGAGATTCCTTGGTTTATAATTATAATAATATTTTTCAGGCAAACGATATTAAATGCTGGATGATATTTGAGACAACACCAAGATCGATCCCTGTGAAAGACACTCACGTTTAGAAGAAAATAAGACATAAGTTAGCGTAAAATAACGCAATCTTGTTATGGGTATAGCAAGGATAATTGGAATACCCCTTCCCGAAACATTATCACTTTGTGTTGTGACTACATGAAGCTAGTGGAATTCCAAGATAGCTAAAACTCTCTAAAAATGATCACTATTATCTGCAGTTGCGTAAATATTGAAATACCAAATATGCCAGAAAACAATTTTTGCATCTTATGTCAACTGAAAGTGTTGACCAGGATGTAGTGGCATTCACCAAACTCAACTTAACTGCTGTTTTAGTCGGAAATGTTTAAACATGACTTTACCTAAACTTTATTATTGTTACCACTCAGGGAACGATGGAAGAAAGATTTTTAATTTTTATAGCCTAATCAGTTACAGCCATACGCATTTGTAGGTTAGGCCTCCTTAATCCTTTACACACAAAAGTGATGCGAATGTTTAGTAGGGTTGTTTTCTCTCATCGAGCTATCCCTGTTTCCTCCAGGTAAAAGTTTATGGGTGTTCATTCCGTAATGTAACCATGCAATATACAGGCTGCCATGGCAACTGATCGTGCGCGAACACGTAAAGATTGTCCTCTATGTGGAAAGAAAGGCCTTAGTAAATTATCTAATAATTTGGAAGACATTCACCGACTATCAAGCGTAAAAAGACGAGTTTATCTGGATGATGCCAAATCATATCTTGCATGGAGAAAGAAGATCGCGACGATGCTGCATTGTTAATATTTCCATATCAAAACTTTTGAAATACATAACCTTTGACAGTTTTGGTGCATTAGTATTGTATGTCTATAGTTGCCATGGCTAGCATCATCAAAAGCCCAATACAAGATTCGCTTGTCACGACATCTTCGTTTGCTGTTATTAAAGGAGCAATTATCACCAGCAAATCTTAACTAGGCTGATAGATTTTGTATATTTCTTCGTGTCACTACCATCAAATATCTTTACAGAGAAAAAATAGCTGCAAAATTTAAGCCGCTCCGATAGCAATCCCGAATAGTGTAAACGGGGCCAAACTGAGCTAACTTCTACGTCCTAGTTAACTTTTTTGTAACTGCCGCTCGATTAGTATGTAGATAGATAAATAGATGAACACGTAAAACGGATTCTTTGTCTCAACGGAAATCTCACCGTTATTATTGCCCGAACTGATCATAATCCTCAAGTAAGCTCATCGCGGCAATCATGGTGGTGTGTCTGGTTTGTAATGGGTTTTAACTTTTCACGGAAGATATGCGGCTGAAACGGGAATGAATGGTGGACTTAGCGGGGGTGTGAGAGTTTATTTCCGACCACTTCATTTGTTTTGCCGCGTCCAAAATTTTCGTAGCTTGAAATTTCTCTCAAAATTCCCCACATACGTTTGTTTAGTTGCAATTAAGCATGTCAGTTTGAAAGAGTGAACGAATTTTTGGCGGAAAGACAGTCATCATAATTATAGTATCAGCTTGGTTGACGTCTGTTTGAAAATTCACTTGATTCTTTTGGACCAGGCCCATCTCAGTTGCGTAGCCACAGTCGAAATGTTCGAGGGCAAGCAGAAAACACGCTTATCAATGTTCACACATCCTATACCTCTCCCTCAACTTCTAATCGCATTCAGAGAAAAACTCAGGCAGTTTTGCTCATTCTAGAATGGGACAGGGCTTCCCCACTGTCTTCCCTTGGCTACGCTGTTATTCTTTCTGTGGGATAGTTTAGCTTTTCATACAAAGTTCCCTATTTTGAATTTACAAGCCAGAAAAGCCAAATCCCAATAGACTTTTCCCGCTTGACACCACCACAATTTATCGTCCTTTAATTTTTCTGGTACTGCTTCGCTCTATTTTTATTTTTTATAACAGACCTTACAAACGCAGAACACTGTCATTGTATCAGTCATATTCTTGATCAAGAATAACTTATAAAAAAGAAAAATTCTATTTTGGCAATCTCTGCCTTAGAAGGCATGGTTGGAGTGACAGTGCGTGCGAAAGTTGCGTGAGCATTGTGTCTGGGGATATGCGTGCGCACACTTTTCGTGCGAGTGGCATCTTCGCAGGAACAACATTGACCTGGTGGAGGTGTAAAACACCATGGCGAAACGATCAGTGCTAACGTTGGTGTCACACATCGTCACGATAATCAAGATAATGATATGATATCATGTCTCAGGCGTTGCACTCGTCTCATCGCCAGATAGTCGGGTCACATCATTTGTGTATGTTAATTGATAACATACTACTTAACGTACTTGCACTAAGTTTTCCTTCCTTACTAGTCATATCTATACGGTGTTAAAGTTACGAAACTACGAACAGCAGGAAGTTGTTGAAGACCACAAAACGGGAAACTCTACGTGAACGCTAACAACAGCTAGAGGACGACAACATTATCATGTTTGATGTATTTCTATAAACTTACATCAGTGTTTAAGTTGTACAAAACAGACGTGTGAATTTTAAGGTTGTTACTTTAAAAACAATCCATTATTTTAAGCCGTATCCTGCGGAAAATATTAGACAATAAATAACAATACCTAAATCCGGATATGCTGAACATTTCTGTGATTTGGCTGGTAGGACTACTTTTGACTTTTCTCACAACCACTTTGGCACCTGGCACCTGCTGAGTCTTTTATTCTTGAACGAAACGTTTATATAAGCATTTTTCGATCAATTTTCATTTCAAACATCTACCGTGTTAACTGAGTCCAATTGTGCCGCATTTGAGTCCTACTTTTGTATCTTTTTAATAAGGAGTTTAAACGTGACCATCAACATAGATGTATTGTACGCTAAAAACAAAGAAAAATACAATATTCTGATACTACAGCAACGTTTAAGTATTATAATGACTGTGGCAACAGCCTGTGCTACGTGCGTTATATTCCTGCGATGAGTTGAAAACGACATGATTTTTGAAGAATATCACCATAGATTGTATTCAGTTAAGAATGTCCGTCAAAGGTTTCACTATGTTGCGAATCCATACAGAAAATGTTCATATAAGTGAGATCCATAATGTACACTGTTACAGCACCAAAGTCGTTCTCTACCGTACTTGAAATTCTGTTTTCAAATGAAACGTGTATTTTAGCCTTACTCTTAAAAGTACGTCATTGAGTTCGCGTTGGCTACTGTTCTATTTATTAGCGCCCTTGAGCTACTTCGGGCTTGTGAATGTTAAAAATTAAAATATAGAAATTAGTGCGTTCTAGAGAAAGGGTCCTATTGAATGTTAATTTTACCAACTATGAGTAGAAGGATGGGATAAAAATCGAGTTTTCCTAGCTTTATTTTTCAACATTTTCCAGGTGATGTTTTTTTCTCATAATAATAAAATTACGACTATTTTCTTCACCTTTTTGTTAGTTATAATAGTCCAAGTGTAAAGATAATTCTTTTGCGTGCTGGCAGTTTAAACTTGCAGTACTGATTTATCAAAGATACTCGCGCGACTAAAACGACAGTATTATGCATGGTATTATGTCGACAAATCAGAGTTCATTCGCGTCATTGATTCGAGTGCGATGCTTGACGGTAGCTTGGGCAAGCTGTGTTTCGCAGTTCTTCGACTCAGTCTCCCAGTCCCAGCCGTTGTTTTTAAAATGGCGGCCGAAGTTTGAAATGTAGAGGAGAGTTTCGTTTTGTTTGTGTTGTTTTGTATTTAATAACTTGAAATATAGTTGTGATATTTTGAAGTGGAAATGTCAGATCAAGGAATTGTCTCCCACCTTGTGCTTGTTTTGACATCAAGGCTTTTGCAGAAGGACAAGAATTCAAGTGGTAACTTATTGTAATCAACATATTTTAATATGATTGTACATGTAATTTGTAATTGTATTTATCACGCGTACGCTAATGAATACAAAAAGTACAAGACTGATAATCGGGGATGTAAATAGCAAAATTGAACTAGATTTGCAATGTCTTTTATTTGCTTATGGAGGTAGGAATTTCTTTACCTTAAATTAAATTAAGTAACACTAACAGTTAACCTCCTCACTGGGCGACATTATTAGTAAATCTGCTGGGAGTTTTTCGAATGAGCTGATCTGGCATTGCAAACCTATGTGGTTATTCATAAATTGAGAAAGTGCAAAATCACTTTAGCTCAACGCTGTCAAACCTGATACCTGAATTGTAAAATGTAGACAAGAACTGATATGATAGAACTTTGGTATGACATACTGTCAGTCGAAAGATGAACAACTGAAGTATTAACCGCAACACGCATCTATTTACTGTAATGTTTTAGAAGTGTCAAAGTATTTTGAATATGCGCTCCGAGTATTGGGAAGGTGAGTATATTGCCCATGCAAATCATCTCTGAATAATTGAAAAACGACAAAGCCAGTTTTCAATATACTACCCTTTAATGAAGAACAAACTGTTTCAGTGGATTGTAAAGGTAGTCGTTGTTAACCAGTTTGTCTAATGAAGGCCTGACTATTTTCTAAGTCAAAGAACCCTTTTCAATTGTGAAAATATGCATCATTGTAAATATGAAAGAAATCTTCACATCTCATTGAAAAAACTCTCATGACAAGAAATTTTCATGTTTAGCCATGAATTTTTAGAATACCTCTTTTTTGGTCGTCTTAGCCAGGCAATAATGACTTAAATTTGGTATTACACATTGATTTTGTTTCAGCCAATTTACGCCTTCAGTGTCTAGAGATGAGTTTCAGGTGATTGAACGCATGAAACGACAATGTACGTATGTTCATTCTTACTATGTTATTTGGGTTATTTTTGTTGAAAAGATGTCAATGCAGTGCTCATACTTGATATTTGCATCATTGTTTGTAGTTGTGCATGACCACAGAGAATCAGATGCAGCTCGGCTTAGTGAACTGTACAGCAAAATTTCATCCAAGGTACAGTACAATAAATCACTTTAGCAAATTCACCAGGTTGATTAGCATCTTCATTCAGTTTTAAAAACGTTTGAATCTAAAAGAAAGGATTTAGACTCTTTCATTAGTAAGGTATTCATTTGCTCTTTGACAGAACACGCTAAAGAACCATCGTTGGTCAATATTGTATTTGTTGTCAACTTTACGCAATACAAAACAGGATTGCAGTGACTCGACAGGCAAGGTTAGAAATTCTACATTGTTAAATATTAACTACAGTAGTTTACAACCACATAGAAAGTGGTCAAGCATCTGCAAGAATATTGTGTTTTCTGAAATACTGGATTTTGTTAAGATTGTTGGGATGCCCTCTTTTTTTGCACGAGGTTTGCAAAAATTATCCACATCTACTCCTCAACAACCACTCCAAGTCCCTAGGGGTCCCTCAACTGGCAGCAGCAGTGGTATCAGTAGCATAGCTCATACACTTCGTACCACTGATCGATCCTCTGGTCTACATTCTTCGTTACGTGATCAAACATCGTTATTTCAAAACAAAACTCCAGGAATGAGAAGTATGGAGGAATACAGAAAAATACCCAAGGATAACATTGATAATAGTAAGTGCCGGATTGTCGGGGAAAAGTTCACTTTGCACACTTTGCACAAAACGCGAGTGTGAAAGGCAACCGATATTTGCGAGCTCTGAAGGCCCATTTACTCAGGCGATTTTTGATGCGATTTTTCTCGTGTTGAACGATGTGATAGAGTGAGGCCCCGTTTACACGGTACCGGATTCGCATGATCACGACATCGGCTTTAGCCAATGTACGCGTATATTTGTTCCGACAACTTCTTTCTAGGATTAGTTGCCATTAAGCTCTCCAGCGTTATCATAAAATTAGGAGCTAAACTCGTCTCGAAACTGCCTAATTTGATGTCGTGACCTTGCGAATCCGGTACCGTGTAAACGGGGCCTGAATCACCAGCGAATATACTTGGTCCAGCAATTTTGCAAATGCACTCATCAGTCAACCTACTCGATCGCATACGCCAAGAGGAGAAAAATCGCAGGAAAAATCGCCCGTGTAAACGGGCCTTAAGAATCCATGAATCCAAATGTTTTTAAGATTTTCTTGATGCGTCCGCCTTGCGGTGTGATAAACTCATTCACATTACAAGTTCATTCAAAATCATTAATAAGATTCTTGTACCGGGCTAACGGACCGAAAGCTTTGCAATATTAAATATATACATGGTGTACACTCAAACGAATACTGATAATAATGAATTATATACTTAGCACCAAATAGTTGCAGGAGAAACCCATTAAGCTAGCGATAGAAAAAGATGCGAGTTCAAAACGACTTTCTCATTGTCCTTAGCAGTTTCAGATTATTCTAAAAATTATGTTTCTATCTCTTACAACACAATCTTTCAAGATCTTTTTGCATTTGTTATGTTTCTTTGCTGATTTAACATTGCTCATTTTGTAGTGTCTTTTGAAGCATCAGATTCACTTCTCATACGAGATTTGATATACGTGTTTCAAGGAATTGATGGCAAGTTGATAAAATATGATCAACTTGAAGATGGCTATAGAATCGAACGTACTGTAGGTGTATCATCCAGTACTCGAGCGCTTGTGAATAAACTGTCTGAGTTAGGTTGGTTGTTTTCTAAAATACGGCGCTACCTGGACGCGAGGACTGGGGACAAAGCACTAGGTTTAGTTGGTCAAAGTTTCTGTGCAGCCTTACAACTGGAGCTTACCGAGTATTACCGCTTGATAGCAGTATTTGAGGCTCAGCCAGGAGAAGATAGTGATGCATTGACTTTACGAAGGCTTGCTGTGTGGACGTACACGCCGTTGCTGAGGGTTAAAACACTTGCTGCTTTAGTCGAAATTTGTAAAGGTGAAGTTTTAATACACCCTGAATGATAGAGTTACGAAGTACTTTAACAGACAGAAATGAGAAGTCCCTATCATGACAAAAGGACAATATACACTTAGTTGAAAGGCCTTTTTCAATTATTTTGCTAGGAAAGTGGGACATTTTCATTTTTCTGTGTACATTAAATTCTGTCCTCCACTAACAATATTCAGCGCGAAGCGACCTGTTGTATGGTTAACAGCCTGCTTGCGGTGGTTGAGAAGATTATGTATTTGCGAGTTTAAGCAAGCGGCGTTTTTGACAACAAGTACGTCGACCGGAAGTAAAGTTGACGTTTTCCACAAATCACCGTGCTTGACCCCGCCATTTGGCGTTTCTCATGCCATTCGTGTTGTAAAAAACGCTGCTTGCTTAAACTCGCTATTGACGGATAGTTTTCTTCAAAAAGAACTGATTCAAATCGTATTAGTCTTGGCTGAAAGTTCATGAGACCAAAAAAAATTGTAGTCCAAAAATATTCGCGATTGACAAACAAGCTTTGGATTGAGAATTAGTTTTTTCCGCTTATTCAGGTAAAAAAGGAGGCTCGCTTCTCACAGCAATTCATTCCTACATGCAACATGGTGACCCGTTTGTAAGATCCCTTGTGAAACACATTTTAAAGCAGGTGGCGGAACCCGTTAAGATAATCTTGTTGAGATGGATTTATGAAGGAGAGTTAGACGACACTTTTAATGAGGTTCGTTTCCACGTTTTTTTTTAGATTTAATTGAAGTGCGTAGACTAGTCAAGTACCATGGAGTCTCAAATGACTTTTTGATCAATCAATAAGATTTTTCAAATGTTCTAATCAGCTTACTCCATTTTCCACTTTATGTAGTTGTTGTTGACGTTTGTATTTCTTCAAGTTACTATTCAATACCTATTTTATTGCTGACCTTGAAACACCTATTCTACGCATGGTCCAAAATTGTTATAATTAAATGAAGGGTATCCTGGAGACAAGATTCTTGCACAAGGATTGCCGTTGTATAGGATTTGAACATCAATGTCCTTGAAACAGCTGCAAGGCGGATTTCAATTTAGTGCAAAAGGTCGCACAATCGACTTTTTTCGCGCCCAATTCACTTTGAATTATGGGCTGTCAAGTGAAATGCATCTCTTCACTTGTGGTTCACTGTACACATTTCGGCAGAAAACGATCGCAAGAGGTTGAACGCGTTCTACTTTATCCTGAATGGAAATCCACGTTTACTGCTACTGAAGCTCGATTTTACTTCAAGGCGCCGTTTACATGAGCGGGGCTGTCCGTTTTCTTTTGCGTCTCATTGTCCCTTCTAAGCTTGTGGAAAATAAGAGTGGAAATAACATTTGGAATGCACTACTCAAATACTCATTTAATAACCTAGAAATGCTTTCGTGTCAAAGCATGGCCCGGTTAACTAGGCTAGCCCGGCACATGTAGTCAGCCCCTTAGACAAGTTAATTGTAAATAATGAGTTCTAATGAAGTTTTAACTATATAGGCCGTAATCTGTAGTTGATTATCGTTCAGTTCCGCTGCCATCGGTCGGGAACTACTTTAAAACCACATAAACGTATAGTTTTTTATATGCTAAGAACGAATATGCTTGTTGTCACTTGTAC
>JAODVM010281875.1:0-12203 GCA_025400095.1 Phenganax marumi | reverse complement strand
ATATAAATATTGCTGATCTGCCTTGTGGCAGAAACGTTTATTTGGTTGGAAGGGGGAATCTGGCCACTTCAATTGCATGTCTCTAGCCACTACTTGTGATTTTTTCCTCTATTAGGTTAGAGTCAACGATATGGTCATCGTAAATGTGTTGTTCCACACAAAGTATCAACTTTCCAAGGACACACCTGCAGTGCTCCGAACGAGATGCAGCAATCTTCTTCACAAAAATAAAATGTTATCAGGTTAAAAATTTTCTTTGTTTCATAACGTTATAATTCTGCACAATAAGGTTATCTTTGAATGTGTGACCAATTGTGTGTAATTGTTTCAAACGTTTTGACTAGTTGACTGATTCGGTCTCAAGCTTTCATTTAAGGAAGGCTTCATTACATTAAAAACGCATTTTGTTTATCCGCGGTAAATAACCGTGGAAAAAGACGAGGGCTAGAGTTGAATTTGAGGCTAGGTTTGAATCTATTTATTTGCAAAATGCATTGATGACGAAATCGGAAAGTGCACTGCTCCTAAAATGGCCACGTCAAAGATGATTCCGTAATGACGAAACGGGAAATATAGATGATTACCATTTTTGAAAGAAGATTTTTTGGAGACTAACATGTGTAAGTACTTTATTGTTACACTAAGTTTATACATGATAGTTCTATCAGTTCAAAACTGTTCTTCTTGGAAATCTAGCAGAAGCACTGTAGAGCTATTTACTATACCTCAAGTTAATTTAACTTCACTCGTTGTTTTCAAGCCTGATTTTTCCTAACTGTTTTTTTATCTCTTATGCAGCTTGTTTTAACATCCGAAGTACTCAAATATATGAATATTTAACGCGGGCAATTAGTACAATATCAGACAGCACACGTCAGATAGTTTTTCAGGCAGTATCACGAGATAACTTTGTGATTATTAATGTTCAGTAAATCGTCTGAGTGTTGCTGCAGTCTGGAGAGTCATTTCGGGCCGATTTTGAAGGTAAATTGAAGGAAATTTACTATACTTGTACTGTATACGTTTCTATAATGTTCTCGATTGGTTTATATCATAAAGTTACATTGACAAACATTTTTAAGTACTTGAATATACTCAAAGAACTAATGCATAATGTTTTAAAGCAAGGAACGAGCCTGATTTGTATAAGAATCAATTTAAAATGCTTACTTTGTTTTTGAAATTGAATCATGATTTTGTATCATTTGTCCAACATATTATCCGTTCCACTACCTTGATTTTTCTGATAGCTATATCTTGCTTGATATTATATCCATCCAGTTTGGCGACTGGGTATTATATAGCTCAGTGACCGTAGGGCCATTTGAGTTGTATTTCTCTGCATTTTGCTGAGCATGTATTTTTAATTTCTTCAAATACTCCAGTTTTTAGCATATAAAGTACCTTTTCATTAAGCCATACTTTTACTAGATATTAGAAATATCTAGTGATAGTGGCTGAGTATTCAACTATTTCCATTCAAACGTATTGCTTCGCCAAAATTTCGTCAGTCACCTGCAGTCAACTCAGTTGCATTTGCATTATTCAATTATTGTACGCAGTTTGCGCGTATTGTATTTCCTTACTACAATGCAGGTCAACAACACCGACATTTCCATACGACAAGATTTATTTGAAAGTTCAACAAGCAAATCAACGTCTGGCAGACCGGCTTAAATTGAAAGAGAGCTTTGTCATTCAGCTCATGGTTTAACATTGTTTACTTGTCTTACTTTTTAGGACTACTCTGACGAGCACAGGTGAAAACGACCGCAGTTTTCATAACAAATTATTAGTAAGAATATTTGATGATTAGCTAACAAGCTGTGGATTTGAAGTTAAATCAAACTAAAAGATTCAGGCCTTTGGAGAGATTTAAACTTTTGCGAGGAAACTGTGGATTGACAGGTTTCATCGCGTTTGAAAATTACTAGCTAGCACTTGGAAAGAAGTTGCGTTGAACTTTGATAAGAAAGAAGGAGAATCTCTCGTTAATTCTACACTTCAAGTGGTTAGGAAGGAATACCTAAACTTTGCTGAAAGCTCAACGAAGCTTTAGTAACGTTTGTAGGGATTCTTTAAAGAAGAAAACAAGGAAACGTAAAAGAAAAAAAAGGAGCAATTTTGTGGCAAGTTGTTTAATTCGAAGGCGTCTAGTCGAGTTTTATTGCCACGATATTATTTGAAAGAAAATATATCCTTTTTTCGCGGTGGAACAGTTCAACAAAAGCATTGAATAGTTTGAATCATGTTTTTCATGAGAAAGATCGATCATACTGGCAAAGATTTTGCGAAAGTTTACAAAAACTGCAATGAAGAGAGAGAGATTTCTGATGAAGGAGTTTTTACAAGTGGCGATGATAACGACGATGAAGAGCACGATGGTTATTATGCGCGGCAGCCGAAAACAGAATTTGAAAAAAGTTTGGCAAAACTAAACGGCGTTGTATACGAAGTCGAACAAGATACGCAGTTTCTTTGCCATGATCTGGTAAGTGTCTATAAATAGTGGATTTTCAATCGATCTTCGATAACATTTATTACATATCCAAAGTTTCTCTCGTTTCAGAAAGTCGTTCAATTGAAAAACGAAAGCACTGAACGACGAATCTTGAAACTTTCTCGTGATGTCGCTGAATGGAGGTCGAGGCTGGCCGCCTTCCTGAATTCATTTGGTCGGCACTCGTCCGTGCGAGAAATTGATCGCATGACCATGACGTCAGCAGATCACGTGACGATGAGCTCATCACCTGGCCACCAGAAAACAACAATGGATATTTTCTTGAAACAGAACAGCATAGAGCAGCCTGTGCATGTCAACATTGGTGTACGATAGGGAGATGTATTGATTGTAATGGACATATATTGATTGCATAGTACGTGTATTGATATAGAGAGTTGTCCGTAACTTTTAGAATTGTTTTCGTAATGCATGAGGTCATCTAATTATTTAGAATTCATGATATTAGTTTTCTTGGTAACTCTGCACTTGTGTTTTCATGACGATAACGTTTAAGGTCGAAGATCTGACTTTTCACTTGCCATCATTAGGAATTTGATGTTATTGAGACTTAGGACAATTAGGGTAGTCAGAACTGAAATTAGCACTGAACTTCAAACCGCTTTGAAACTGATCACTAATTGTTTGCGTTATAATATATATTTTTATTCTCTAAAGTTTTCAAAAAAGGAACTGGCATATTTGAAAGTGCACAAAACGTATAAGTTCAACTTTATTTTGCGGCCCTTGAAAACACTTATTTGCTATTGAATTCTATTTTACATCCTATTTCTGAGGACTTCCGTGATCTACTTCAGAATCAAGCATTACTACTTTTAAAAGGCCACAACTTTAGTTCTCTAAGACAATTCTTTGTTTTTGAAGTAATCCGCCCTTTGCATAACTTGTTTCTGATATTTCGCTTTGCAGCAAATTCCCACGCGTGTGAGTTTTCACATGTAAGTATTTACTGAACTTATCGATCTAAACGAATGCTTTTATTTGGGCTTATACTACTTGATCGATCGCAGTCAACTTATCAGACTGTCACATATAATCAACTACATTGTGCTCTCGATATATAGAAACTACACCAGTCTATAGAATTCTGCACCGTATATTCTAAATATCTAAACAACAACACATCAGAAAAGCTTATAAATAATCTAATTCAGGAAACTATAACAATATCCCTTAGCTTGATCAGGTGTGGTAGGAAATTAGTTCAATGATTCAGATTGATTTTCAGTATAAGGCGTCATTGGCCCCCATGCACTGCATTTGATTCCGGTGCTACGAAATTTGCTTGTTAAGGGATTTTCCTTCACGGGCGTGAAGATTTTTTCAATTTACAAAAAGAGCCCACAAAGAGCATTTTATGGATTCTGCTCTAAGCATTAACAGTGGTACCGAGATAGCTATATTGATAAGTTTCGATCCATTTGAATTAAGACATAAAGGACCGCCAACTCCGTACTAGAATTGCCCACATCCAGAATAATGTGGATAATATCAGTGATTCACGAGTGTATATGATTTGCGTTATTAGCTTGAACTGCAACAATCTATAGCCATATACTACAGTCACAGTAATTATGTCTCATTCTCTCACCTGTTATCAAAAGCTTGCTTATAGTTGCAATCTTTCTTAGACTTATTGGTATTAATGAATAATGGCCTACAAGAATATATGCATTGAGCACACAGTCATAGCAGTCTATAAAACATTTACTCCAATGCATAAGAACTAGCTATCAGTCATATATTAATGTAATGCCCATGTAATACAATGTTCTTTCATTTAGTTATCTTCAGTTTTTCAGTAAAATACTTGAAAATGATCTTTCATGTAGGCATTAATGGTCTTGTATAGTTATAGTGCTTCTAGCTGCTGGAAGTTAGCAGCACGCTTCAAAGATGGCTCATTCTCTCGAACGTTTTTTGTAAAAGATTGGGTACAAGTTTGTTGCTATATTGTTAGCCCGCGTGCTGAAGGAACTGCATTTGTCTTCAGCCTTATGATAGAAGAACACTTGACACCTACGTGCATTTCTTTCGAAAGTATGACAATTGCTTTGGCATTTTTCCACACTTTTCGAGATCGCAAAGAAACTCTTTGATGAAGCATGGGACCGCGATGTGTATAAAAGCGAGTGCAAAATATACTCTAGCTAACCAAAGTGAATCGAGATGAAGTGTTGCACAATCCTAGCTTTGCTGGCTCTAGTCTGTGCTGTGTTCCTTGGCGGTGGACGCAGCGAAGACACTCCAGAACTTCACGATTTTCAGGGAACTTTTGAAGATACAGAAAATGACGGAGAATTGTAAGTATGAGTTCACTCTAAGGATAAAGTTCTTGTCCAGTTCTAACAAAAAATGTTTTAATTTCAGAGCTGATTCATTCATTGATTCCGAAAATGACGACAAGGAAAATGATGATGAAACGTAAGTATACACTTATGTTTTGCGTCTGAAATCACACAAAAGGAATCCCTGTTGAAATTTTCTCTTTGTAATTACAAAATGTTTAGTGAATTTTTGTCCGTTTTCGATGCAGGGATAACGCGTTGCAAAGTGTAGATGAGAAATCCAACGTTGATGATGACGAAGAACCCGAAATGTTCAAACGTTCGCCATGGCGTCGTCGTCGTTTCCGACTCAGGAGAATCCGTCTCCGAAAAATTCGTCTCCGAAAAATCCGCCTCCGAAAGATTCGCAAAGTATTTCGAAAGATTAAAGACGGATTCAAGAAAGCCTGTCGTTGGGTGAAAAAGAAAAACTGGAAATGTAAGCTAGATATGTAGCCCTGCATGTAGTAAATTGAGTTTCGATTTGATCGTAATTGTCATAAAAAAGTCACGATAGATTTTTACGACCAAAGTATTATACTTTTTCACCAGAAAACCGTACTCATTTCGAATCACTGTACCATTGTATTTGAATTTCGAAACGTTTTTTAGGGGCTAAAAAGGTGTGCAAAAAGTACGGAGATGAAGGTGTGTTTCATTCTGTGAATTAAATTTGTCTGACTAACCTATGTTGTAGCTACTTATGTGTGTGGTTCATTTTCATTATACAGAATCTTTGCCAAAATTTAATGATGAAATCCCGAACGAGCAAGTCAACGATAATCCAGCAGAAGACGGTTGGTTGGAAGAAGAGTAATTTTCTTCGAAAAAAACGGCATATCGTTTTGAGAAATTTTTGTACTGTCTCTGTATAGTTTCACATATTATTTAATTCGCCTCATTGCTTGATATAAAATGTAGTTTAATCTGTAGATTTAAACTTCAATTAAATGCTCAAGTTTTACTACCTACTGTTTGAAGTTTATCATTGAAATCCTTTATAACACGTTAGTGTAGGGTTTTATACCAATATGTATGTCGTATCGTAGTTCGGCGGCAGTGATCTCCGATCCATTGTCAATGAAATAAGTACAAAACGTTGGTGAGTTATCATTTGTATCATGAAAACAAGGATTTCTTACTGCACCAAACAATTAATGCAAGATTACCATTTTTGCTAGCTTATTTGCATCGCCTATTCGGTTTGAAAATGTTAGCGACGTGGTGTGCAAGCAAGACAGTTTCTAACAAACATTATGCTTTAGATTCTGACCTTCAGAGTCACTTTCGCTAGATATGATGTACTAGCAAGTTTATTCGTCGACAATACGGATGTAGAATCATAAAGCCGAAGGTCCGAAAGAAATAAATTGTCAGTCGCGAATTGCCTAGACAGAAGGAATTTTGGTAAGCGATTGTGTTGTGTGAATGTTAACGTTAAGTCTGTCATGTAAGCTTGAGTCTGCTTGACAGCTGGAGCAATATGAAAGCTAAAATGAAACGTGATTTGATGCTAAACTTCCGCACACAGCGATGCACACGTATCAGTGGAATGTTTTTGATGCATAAGCAAAAAAGATGAAACAAAGATTTTGCCCAATTTCCTGAACCGTATGTAGCAAGCCCGTATGTCACAACATTTTTAAAACAATTTATTGGTAGCTTATCAAGTTATGTATATACACTTTCGATGAGCAATTGAATAAAAAATATACACCACAATTTAGAAATTTTACCCCTAATTCAATTCACTGAATTATTATAAAGTAATCAAAACCTGAGAATTTCTCCACAGCAAATTGTTATATAGTAATAGATGATAAAAAAGTCATTAAAACATTTCTTTAGAAACGACTTTTAAAATTAACGTTTGTGATAATTCCAAGGGGTTCAACCACCATCACTTCTCTTCTGTATTTTGAAGAAGTTGAGCACAGAAGCGAAGTCCACCCTTATTCTTAGCCTTGTCGCCGTCCGTTTTCAGGAGCACCCGAACAGGAGTGAAAATCCGCAGGGATTCAGTGCGTCTCTGATGTTTGTGGTTGGCTTCCTTGTTGGATGTGTCTTCGTCTTTAGTTGGGGTTTTCTTCTTTCGTTCATTGGATGACTTTCCAGCTTGCTTTTCTTCATCTTTCTCGTCCATTTTTCGTTTATCATGCGGTCCTTTCCAGGTTATCAATACTTGAGCAGGATGCGTCTTGTGTCCTTCTTGAAACTCGAACGACTTCACCTCGTCCGAAAATTTGAAGTAGACTCTCTTGATTATACCAAAGTCTGGCACCAACACATCGATGGATTCATGCATAACCTGGACAACTATACCATCCTCGGCAAGTGGTCCACACTCTCGAACAAAAGCTCCAAGATAAAGGTCGGCACTTCCTTCCCCTGCTTTTTTCGCGGCAAGCTTCTTATCGTTGCAATGGTCTGCAATCACATCAAGGTCTTCGGAGGTGAACTTAGGCAATGGATCCACCTGTACACTTGCAGCGAGAAGCCGATGTACGATCACATCTGCGTATCGTCGTATCGGTGATGTGAAGTGTGTATAAAGCGGAACGCTGAGGGCGTAGTGTAAGAATTCTTCGGGGTCCCCTTCTGCAGCTGCTGAGCAGAAATATTTTGCTGGTTTCATCGGCTTCATTGACAGATGCGAAAGCACCAAGTGCTCAGGGGAGTTTGGAGGAAATGAATTCAACGTTTCCTGGATTCCTTTGGAAGATTCGTGAGCAAACTTGATACCTAGGGAGCCACACAACGCTCGGACGTCCTCTAGTTGCTTGGCATCAGGTTTAGGATGACAACGTAGCATAGCTCGATCAGGGAACGCTTTGTAGATGCGATGGGCAACAGCCATATTGGCCAACAGCATGTATTCTTCAATCAACTTGTTGCTCTCTCGCTGGACATACGGATGCCACCCTATCGGCAGGCCGGTTTCGGAATCAAGGTCGAACGAAATCTTTGCTTTATCAAGCCGCAATGTCCCATTCTCAAAACGTTTGCGACGAAGTTTGACAGCAACTTTGTGCAGGTCACCTACACGTTGCACAATATCTGCAATAGTCGCTCCGCTTGCTAAGGGAGGGTGCTCCTCTGCACTCCACACTTTCTCAGGATGGTCAATCATTTCTTGTGCGTGCTCGTAGGATAGCTTGACACGTGAACGAATTAGTCCTTTTCCCATCCACTCATCTTGGATAACTCCATTATAATCCATCTTCCATACGACTGAGAATGTAAGACGGTCTTCATTGGGATTGAGACTGCATAGCTCTTCACATAATAGTCGAGGGAGCATCGGAATAACCTTCTGAACCATATAGGTGGATGTTGCTCTCCCTGAGGCTACTTCATCAAGAGCAGTGCCCTCCTTCACAAAAAAACTGACGTCAGCAATGTGCACGCCAATTTCGAGGGTTCCATCCTCAAGTTTGTCGCAGTGCAATGCATCATCAAGATCACGGGCAGTAGCAGGATCTATTGTAAACACACAAACGTCCCGAAAGTCACGCCGGGATTCGAGTTCTTCCTGAGGGATCTTCCATGGTAAATCTTTCGGCAAGCAATCCAAGACTTCTTCAGTGAATGGGCTTGAGTCTATATCATTTATAAGCAAGAGACTGTCCGTTTCTGGCTCAATTTCACCAGCTTCTCCAAGACTCCTAGCAAACGCACCCTGAGCCAAGAAGGAGTCCAGCGGTGCGTCCCGATGCCAATCCGTCAAACGAACAATCATCAAAGTCGTGGCAAAATCTTGCGGTCGATCGAAAAACTTGGGTGGACAATCACCACGTGCTATTCTGAACCTTGGTAGCCTACTGTCGGTAGGTGAAAACAATCCATCGGGATCATTTGCATCAGCCATGGGTCGCAAGAAACCGCAAGCAATTCTCGGATGTTTTTTTTCAATGATATACACAACCTTTGCAGTCTTCTGTAGATATTGCTCTGGCACTTCGTTGACATCTATCTTCTTACTTGGACTTTTGGGCATGCTGCTTTTCCCAGCATCAATGCTGTTGTCATCCTCTCCCAAACTTAGCTGCAGTTTTGTCAAACTTTCAGCAGTAGCTTCTACAGGATCTGCATTGTATCTCATTTCTTCACTCATGACTTTCCAGTTCTCCTTTGGTAATATTTCCAGGGCAACTAAGTCTCCGTCAAGTGCTCTGTTTCTTTGCAACATGCCCAGAATGGCAACATCTCGTTTGCATCCTTGTATGCTAACCCAAGCCATTTCAAAGTTCCTAACACTTATCCGCAGGTTGCCTTTAAGGACTTTCCCCTTCTTCATTCCGGCAGATACTTCGTCTTTGCTCCAGTACTCTTCATACATCTTCTTCTTTTGCTTTTTCTTTTTGGATGAGTGACCACCAGGTTGTGGCCGACTTGCTTCCTCTGATAGTGGTGTGCTTGGTGCTTCATGATGCTGTCTTAGTGAATCTTGTCTACTGTCTTTACCAGGTGTGGTTTTTTGACTTTGGTTTGGTCTACTGTGCCCAGGGGACAGTTTATTGTGGTCTGACGTTGAGTTAAAATGCCTGGGTATTCTTCCCCGGAACTGACGTCCATGATGTTTCGGTGTAGTCTGGTTGCTACTTAATGTATTACTTGCATGATTTTCTGCTGCACTGGTGTGAAATGTACTGGAGTTATTTGATACCAAATTAGCTGTTTTTTCAGTAGTATCATCATTTCCCCTTGGCATATGTTTCTTTCCTCGTTTGCGCCTATGCTTCTTTGCCTTGCTCTTTGCACCATCAACTTCTTCTGTTTCATTTAAAAGAGCAGTTACATTTTTTTCATCATTGCTTACTTTATTGCTCACATTCACTGTCGATTCCATACTAGCCTATTCAACAGAGTAATGATAGTTGTGTACATGTCACATGACATGTTATTTTATATTCTTAATAATTATTAACAATACCAACTGAAATGCTATATAATCAGGGGGAGAATATTAGTCATTCATTGTATGCGTGGTGCATACTACTTTATCAGGTTTTTAAACTATTTAAATCACCAATTTTTGCGGTTTTATCAGAAAGCTAAGCATAAATCCTGTACCCACCTAGCAGTTCTTCGACAGTTTGACTTCTATAACAATTTAGTGTGATGTTTAGACGTAGCATTCAGTGTTTCTGCTTTTAATATTTGCAAATGTATTTGCTTTCGACACCGGAAGTTGAATTCGTTTAAAATCCATGTACAATGGCTCCTAAAAGTCCTAATGCTCCTAATATATGATAAATATTGTTGTAATATTCCAAGATGGCGGAATATCTTGATAAGGTGTTCTTCATGGTAAATATTTCTCATCTAAAATGTGTAATGAAACGAGAGTCTATCGCCAATTTATTGAAATGAAATGATGGGAGATGGTATCAACTTGCAAGAAAAGTACCAGAAGTTGGCTACAGAGTTTGCAAAAGTACCTTCAACGAGTTTTAAAAATGTGTAATTGACCGTTTTGATACCTTTGTGTGATCATGTTTCTGCGTATGCCATTTTATAGCTCAGAGCACAGAATACTGTTTTAAAGAAAGCTGTGATCGAAGGCCAAGATTCGCAAAAAACATTAGAGGTTCATTTTATTGCCAATTGAAAGGCTTTAACATATACTGTAAAACTGTCATGGTCAAATGGTGAATTGAATTGATAGAATACCAGATGTGTGTATATGGTATACTAGGTACATTACATGTGTCTGCTTGTTCTAGGATGTTTTTTACGTTTCAACTCCTCATTCTTTTAGGAAAGGTTGAAACATCGCGAGCAAACCATCAGAAAATATGAACAAGAATTAGATAGTTTACAGTTTCGTAATGACCAGGTACACGTACAAAAAAATCAGCCTTGTATCCTGAAGTATGTAGCTCATACATAAGAGTCTTGTATATCCTTAAAATCATGATTCAGTAATGTCTGAATGTCTATAATAGTTGTCCAAAAGAGTTGGAATTCTTCAAGATGAACTTGATGACACATCAGGTAGAAACAAAGCGACTAAACCAACAAATGTCAATCCATTTGCGGACAATGTTGCTGCCGAAGAACTGCAAATGAAAATTGATGAAAATGCCAGATTACAACGAGAAGTATTGAACCAGAACTTCTATAAAAACTAGTCGACTGTTGTGCTTATTATTAAACAGACTTTTCTTCTTTTAGATCTTCGAATCAAACCAAAAGCATCGAGCATCTATGCTTGATCTTCAAGAAAAACTAGAGGCTTTTGAAAAGTGTGTACCTTTACTTCTTCTCTGAGCTTTAAACTGAATATGTGACTCTTTTCCATCAGTCTCAAAGCACTGAGACAATAGTCACTTATTTCAGTGAAGTATGACCAGGGGATAAGGTCACTGTTCTTTTGGCTTTTCTAGGAATTCAGTGAATCATCAAAGAGTCATCGATGAAAATAATGAGAAACATAAAATCACTGTGCAAAAGCTGCAAGAGGAGAAAGCAATGCTCGAGGTTTTAATTACAATTTGTTTAGTAATTCTAAATAATTGTAATAATTCTAAATAATTCTAAATTAATTCTAATAATTCTAAATTAAGGCTCCTCATTTGCAAGCCTCTATATCTTTATTAGGCAAGATTGCAAAAATCTCTTGAAGACCTCAAGGCTATTTCTATAAAATCTGAAAAAAGGTGCTTTACTGCAGACCAAACAGTTTTTTTGTAATTGCTTGTTCTGAAAATGTGATATTTTTGGTTTATAGTGAACAACAAGCTCATGTTTTTAACAAGAAACTTGCATCAAAATATGGTATATGACTTTCTTTTGCTTTGCAACATATTCCAGTAATTGTAAGTTGTGTTTTTTTCATAATTCTGTGGTCGAATTTTTCTAGAAATTGCAGCAAGAATAGTTTCCGAGAAGATCAATTTCAATGACACAAGTAAGTTATATTTATGGCAAATCTCTGTCCAGAATTGTTCGTCAGCGTAACTTTAAGCAACTGTGTCAAAATCTTTTACAGATTTGAAAGATTTGAATAAGCTTAATGTGCCTCCACATGACTGCAAGCGTCAGGGCAAAATCAAGAAGCTCGTCAGTGAAGCATTGGACCTTCTAAGAGTTTTTCTTGCTGGGCTTTCTGACTACCATACCTACATGGAACAGGTAGCTAAGTCCCTCGTTCTTTCTCTTCTTTTCATCTTTTCTTTCTGCTCTTTTCTCCTCCTTTTTACTTCCTTCCTCTTTTCTTTCCTTCTCTCCCTCTCTTTCTTTTTCTTTTTTCTCCATCTGTTCTTTTCATCCTATTTTCATTTCTTTCAGTGATGGATCCAACATGATCTTATTGGGGGGGGGGGGGGTGCCAGCACTTCGGCACTCGCCAC
>JAODVM010281764.1:0-12205 GCA_025400095.1 Phenganax marumi | reverse complement strand
CCAGCTGAAACCGAAGCTCCATCTCCAACGGCAACTGAAGCTCCATCTCCAGCTGAAACCGAAGCTCCATCTCCAACAGCAACTGAAGCTCCATCTCCAGCGGAAACCGAAGCTCCATCTCCAACGGCAACTGAAGCTCCATCTGCTGCTGAAACTGAGGTTCCATCTGAATCTTCAACTCCAGCTCCATCTGCAGTTGAAACTGAAGCTCCATCTCCTGCTGAAACCATAACTCCATCTGAAGCTGTAACTGAACCTCCAGGTGAAGTTTCAATTGAAGCTTTATCTGAAGTTTCAACTGCAGCTCCATCTCCAGCTGAAACTGAAGCTCTGTCTCCAGCTAAAAGTGAACCTTCATCTGAAGTTTCCACTGAAGTTCAATCTGAAGCTGTAAGTGAGGCTCCTGTTGAAGTTGCAACTGAACGACCAAGTGACGTTTCAACAGAAGCTCCATCTGAACAATCAACTCCAGCTGAAACTGAAGCTGCATCCACAGCTTTTGGAACTGGTATTATATATTTTTCTTGTTTTATTCAAAGTTCATGTCCATTTGCATTAGGTTTTGACTTGTTTTAGCAATTTGAAGGGTAGGTCTCCAGGAAAGTGATGTTGAGCAAAACCGTTTAGGACAGAGAACGTGGTTGCAAATTACTGCAGCATGTGGATCAATTTCACTTAATCTTTATTTATTACCTCGTCAAATAATACTTTAAAATTTTCTGTTAGTTTTATTCTGGAACATGTTTAATACTAAAACTTTTATGTGTCAACTGTGAGCAAAATGATGTCATGTGTACTGGATTCGGAAGTTTTTCATCTGCACAGTTTAGCGGTATCTACCTGCACTGGTGCAGATGAAGGGCCTAGGCCTTTATTCCACCACATATTCTCAGATTTTCCCTGGTTCAACAGTATAAAATTATAATTGTTTGCTTTTCGTAGTCTTGAAATGATTACATTTGCTCTCGGAGGAATGTCAAATTCATACGTGAAAATTGGAGCTCTCAAAATGACTGCCCTGCACAATTTAGAAAGTTATCAATCTGGCATGTGTACATTTCGTTAACGTATTAGGTGTGTCAACGCATGCATTGTATACTGAAAATAATGTGCATTATAGCCAAAAATGGCATGGTAGTTCTTCAAATTTGGAATATCAGTGGAAGATTTAAAATATATACATATATGTCTTCCTCTCACCTATACAATGAAGAGTTAATCTTGAAAGTAAACAACATTCCTAGCCGACATGGATAAATATCTTGCGCTTGAGTATTGTTTGAAAACAGCAGTTTGTGATCAAGAAATTTGTGAAGTTGAGAGTATAAAAACTGTTAGGACTGCAACCAAAACTATTGAGATTTGTGTAAATATCGGTTGGTGTGAACTCCAGTTTGTAAATATTCAAGTATTGAGCCCATAATTACTTATAAGTAGAAGTTCACCATTCAAATGCCTCATGCAAAGTACAAAGGTAGCACAAATTTTGAAAATATAATCTGCACTAATTGCCATATTTTATGAGTTGGACATGCACAATATGTAACTCTATTGTGCCACATCTATTCTAAAATGTCACTTTTTTCTGTTGATGATTCTCTTTTTTGAAAGTCTGGTGCATGTTCTCCCATCTCCAAGATAACAGTATGTGACTAGGACGAGGAACAGAAGTTATGCCATGATGTTTGTAGAATTTCAATATATTTGGATTCAGAACTGTTCTGATCATTGGGATGGACTGTAGCACCCTAATAATGTTGAATATTTTGTCATGTAATCATAAAAATTTAAAATGCTAGTTGTTGCTCTGGAAAGGTTCTCAAATTTTGAAAGTAACCATTTTTAGCATACATCTTCTGATGTTAAGCTGAAGTCAAAGTTTGCCCAGCTTTTGTATTCTCACAGAGCTCGATTTTTCTTTGGGAATGGTGCAGTTTACCACACACCTTATGCTGCTGATCATGCAAACAATATATTATTTTATGAACGCTGAGCCTGCAACCCCACCACAGCCCTTACCTGGTGTCTGCTAAACCGCACTCGAGCACTTTTAGTTTAACTACTTAGCTATGTACAGTAGTCCTTATACAATTACCACCATATACCTAGTCCAAGAATATATTGTATTGCTATTGAGTTTTGATAATTGTTTTTGTTTTCATTCTTTCACACGACTTTGTCATTTATTAGATTCCTCTGTTATTACTAATATTGGCGCTGTTGAAGGAACAACTTCTCCATCTCCTACTGCTGGTTAGTCAATTGTTTTATGTTTGCTTGAATTTTTTGTTCATTTTTCAACTACCCCATTTCTTGCTCTGTGGCTACGATAGCATACCTGATGTCAACTTAGCGTTCATTGTGTGTACGTTGTAAAGCTTGGACTTTGCAAAAGTTCCGACTAGGTCTTTCATAGGCATTGTTAAAGTAGCTTAGATGTCTTTTGGTATGATTGCTATCATACCACTGCATTGTTTTTTACTTTTAAAGGCATTTATTATTTGGATTTCACGATTATGAACCGTTATGGAAAAGATATTCAAATTCTTACTGATTATCGTGATCTTGCAAAGTTTGTAATTCCAGCTGGTGGAAGTTATCACATACGATTAAGGTTTTCACAAGTTAAGATAATCTACATCACAGCACATGACTCGGAATCGTTTGCTGCACTCAAGATTAACGATCAGAATTCACTTGCTGTCTCGTCCAGTCTTGCACCAGACAGTCTTGTCTACCATGTTCCATCAGGTAAGTTTTTATATGTGTTGAAAAGGACAGTTTTATGCCACAATTAAGCTATAACTGTTTCTGGTCGTTGTAAATGTGTTCCCCTTGAAGAAAACATACTGCCTTTCACTCTTTGAAGCTCCAACAAGTGCAACAACAAAAGAACCATTTATTATTATAACTGATACTGTAACTGAAGCTCCAACTGATGCTGTAACTGAAGCTCTAACTGATGCTCCAACTGATCTTGTTTCCACACAAACTGTTTCTGATGCTGCAAGAACAGGCATTGACGGTAACTATTTTATAATGAAAATATGGTCTATAATCAAAGTAATGCATTGTAAAATTTTAATTCTTAATCCCTGACTAAAGCGAGGTTAACAGCAGATGTAGTGTCCTGACTTGCGTTTGTTATAGTTGTGTACATGACATCACTGATAAGTGCACTGGGCCATGTAATCGCTCTTTCATTTTACTTTGTGCTTAAGAAGTCCATTCGCGAAGCCCCTTTCCCCTGTTTGTTGTAGTTAGAGACAAGAAAGGCCTTTTATTCGAGTTTTTATATCTCCGCTGACTTGTCAGTGAAACTGCACGATGAAAGAGCAATAATAAATTTTCATTTTTGTCTCACTTTTTTAGAACCATCAACAGGTGCTCCAGTTTATTATATCAAGATCAAAATTGAGAATCGACATGGTTATGCTGTGGATGTCCATAGCAATCCTGTTGTGATAAAAGATTTTGTCATTCCTGATAAATCTGTTGAAAATGTGGACAAGACCACAAATGACCCTCGAGCATTTGTTTTGCGTGTCTACGATCGTCGTGATGGAATTCCAGTTCTTGTTAATAGCAAAAAGTATATTGTGATCACTCCGAAATTGTCGCCAGATTTTTATTACAGACTTAATGTGCTTCCAGGTAAGAATTAGGTTTTGGAAAAAAAAGTGAATGCTAGAGTGGTGCCATGGGTCAGGTCTGTTGACCAGTACCACTTATTATCATTCAGAAAAGAAATGAGAGAACTTGGACCTTAAAAAACTGTTTTTAGTTGAAGTTAGGCATTAAGAGTGTTTTTTGTGCCGTTGTGTACAGAACAGAGTTTTTGCATTGAGCATTTTAGGATGCCTTTGTTTTCTTGGCGATCATTACATCATATCTCATTTTACACAACAGAATGTTGTAGGCATTTTTAGACCTTTCGAAGATTCAAACCATAAATTTATTTACTATGTTATTTTTAATGCTTTGTTTCTCAAGTAAAATTATCGTAGCTACTTTTGAATGACATTCAAATCGCCATAGGCATTCTCACTGTATATTAATAAAGTTTAAAGTTGAGTGCAGTTGCTGACATTCTAATAATATTTGTGAGTATGAAAAGTTTAAAGTGTTTTCCTAGCCTTTATCTTTTCTTTGTTTTCTGAACCAGATAAAACTAACATACATTTTTCTATGGTAGCTGATTTCCCCAAATACTATGCTGTATTCTTATTGGTCAACAACTACGGCAGTGATGTCGTTGTTACAACTGGTCTACCTGGCACGTCTGGCAAGATTAGAATGAAACCAAGTGACACGATAGTAGTGAGTGAACAACCAAGCAATGACAACATTTACTCAGTAACTGCAGTGGATTCAGCAAGTTTTGATGTAGTTCAAATCAATAGAAAAAACAGCATTCCTATAAAACCAGATAAAGTGTTCGGTGCTTCATTCCAAGTTTTATTTATTGGCCGCCCTACGCCTAGTAAGTTAATTCTATTTAGCTGAATTTCCAGAGAGTACACTAATATCGATTATTATTTATTGTTCAACGTTTTCATGCATTGAAGGGCAATATCCCGAGGATGAAGGAAGCATTTGGTGATGAAAGGGTTAACACAAAATAATTATGAGTATTCTGTTTTTCAGTCCCTACTCCAGCTCCAGGAGCCATCGTGTACTACGTCACTTTCATTATCACCAACACTTATAATGAAGATGTTGATTTGGTGACCAGTCTTCCATCTCCATTCAACAAGATTACAGTTGTCAAAGACCAAACGGTTCGCTTGTCAATCAAAGTTCCAACCCAAGATAATGTGAACTTTGAAGCCTTTTTGACTGAAAGTGGAGAAAGGCTTACATTGAATGGCAAGGACATGGTTCCTATAGCAGTACGTGATAATACAGAAAAAGCAACTGCCTTGAGGCTTCAAGAAATTCCAGGTGCCAGTTCAATTTCTCAATGTTTCATGCCAAGATGTACTCTTATTCGTAAACATTTTGTCCCTGAAAACTGCCACAAGGCTAGATTAGCTCTGATTTGGTATAGTATGTATAGTATGCGATGTGGAGGAATTTTTTCTAATGACAAGGCAAAAGTAAATAAACAATATTTCTACATTTGTGATATTTTCCTTTTATCCTGCATTTACTGCATTCACTCTTTCATGTAACTGTCTGAATGAAATTTACTATTATGTCTTATTGCACTTGTTTGTAAAAGTCTGCCTCTAACTTAGAAAAGTCTTTGAAAATTTTTGTAATGGTGATCTTTCCTTATTTTTAGAAATACTGGAAGTTATTGCCGGAGGTAATGAGTGCATCTGTACTTAGTTTCTTTGGGTAATTTTTGAACATATGGATACTGATAGTTCGAAATCAAAGTGCCTTAGTAAAACATGTAGCAGTTTAACTCTTGTCTATTATGTTATAGTAGCACCATTGAAAACAACACCTGTTCCAACTGATTCAGCAACTGATGCTGTTACTATTACTGTTACTGGTGCTCCAACTGAAGCTCTGTCTGAAGCTGTGAGTAAAGCTCTGCCTGAGCTTGGAACCATTGCTCCATCTAAATCTGCAACTGATGCTCCGTCTGCAGCTTCAACTGAAGCTTCAACTAAAGTTGCAACTCAACCTACATCTGAAGTTGAAACTGAAGCTCTACCTGAACCTACAACTGATGCTCCAACTGAAGCAGTAAGTACAGCTCCGTTAAAACCTGAAACTGAACCCCTAACTGAAGTTCGAACTGAAGCTCCATCTGAAGTTGCAACTGAAGCTCCAGGTGAACCTGCAACTGTACTTGCAACTAAAGCTCTGTCTGAAGCTGAAACTGATGCTACAACTGAACCTTCAACGGATGCTCCATCTGAAACTTTTGCTCCACCTAAACCTGCAACCGAAGCACCTTCCAAACCTTCAACTGAAGGTACACCTGCGGTTGGAACTACCGAACCACCACCTTCTAAACCTTCAGCTGAAGCTCCATCTGAAGCTGTAACTGAGGCTCCATCTGAAGATGAAACTGTTCCTCCAACTGAACCTGCAACCAAAGCACGTTCTAAACCTTCAACTGAAGCTCCATCTGAAGTTGCAACCGAACCTTCAAGTGAAGTTCCAACCGAAGCTCCATCTGAAGTTTCAACTCAAGCTCCATCTAAAACTGAAGCTCCATCTCCAGCTGAAACTGTAGCTCCATCTGAAGCGGTAAGTGAGGCTCCAGCTGAAGCTACAACTGAACCTCCAAGTCAAGTTGAAACTGAAGCTACATCTGAAGTTACAACTGAAGCTCCATCTCCAGCTGAAACCGAAGCTTCACCTGAACCTCCAAGTGAAGTTGCAACTGAAGCTCCATCTGAAGTTGCCACTGAAGCTCCATCTGAAGCTGTAAGTGAGGCTCCAGCTGAAGCTACAACTGAACCTCCAAGTCAAGTTGCAACTGAAGCTACATCTGAAGTTACAACTGAAGCTCCATCTCCAACTGCAACTGAAGCTCCATCTCTAGCTGAAACCGAAGCTCCATCCGAAGCTTCAAGTGAACCTCTAAGTAAAGTTGCAACTGAAACTTCTACCAAAGCACCTTCTAAACCTTCAACTGAAGTTCCATCTGAAGCTGCAACTGAACCTCCAAGTGAACCTCCATCTGACCCTGCGCTACGTGGTGCTGGTACTGATGCTGCTACTGTTGCTGCTACTGATGTTGCACTGACTGGTGGTGTTGGTAAATGTTTTTCTATATGAATACCAAGTACTGGGAAGTAATAACTTGGTAACTTTCATATTAAATCACTTTTCGCTTATCTAGGATTGTCAACAGCTGCTCCAGTTTATTATGTCAAGATCAAAATTGAGAATCAATATGGTTATGCTGTGGATGTGCGGAGCAATCCTGTTGTGATAAAAGATTTTGTCATTCCTGATAAATCTGTTGAAAATGTGGATGAGACGACAAACAACCCACTAGCGTTCGTTTTGCGGGTATACGATCGTCGCGATGGAATTCCGGTTCTTGTAAATGGCAAGAAGTATGTCGTGATTACTCCAAGTTCGTCGCCAGATATTGATTACAGACTTACTGTTCTTCCAGGTGAGGACTATTTTTTATACGGGATTGGTAAAGGATGGCTCATGTGACCCAGTATGAAGATGTATAGGTCGGAGTTTTTATGGGGGGAAGACGGTGGAGAGGAGAAGACAGATTTCTTAAATTCTTATTCGCTCTCGTGTACGCAGTTTTCTCCAGGAAAGAGAACATGTGTTTTTCATTTTATGGCATGCTTGACGGCCGGTTGTCTTGTCCTTTTTTTGCAAGCGTGTTTTAAATGTCAGGCACTGTCGTCAACATCTGAAGGAGACATTTCGAGCGAAAACACAAAAAATTTGAAATTTCCTGTACGGGTCATTTCCGTAAGGCTTACAAGTCTAGAAACTTTAAAAAGTGCAATTTTTGAGTCAGACATGCATGGTGATTTTTGTTTCGCGACAATATCATAACTATGTACAATTCCTGACCTTGGGATATGGCTAGCACTTTGAACTTTTCAAAGCTCAGTTCTCTTTTTTGTCATCTAAACCCACTGCAATTATCTTTTTTCTGTTGCAGCCCAATACGCAAAATACTATGCTGTATTCTTGTTGGTGAACAGCCATGGCAGTGATGTTGTTGTAACAACAGGTCTTGCTGGCACATCTGGTAGCATTAGAATGAAGGCAAGTGACACGGTAGTGGTGAGTGAACAACCAAACAATGACAATACTTTCCCAGTGACTGCAGTGGATTCAGCAAGTTCTGAAGTAGTCACTATCAATGGACAAAGCAGTGTTCCTGTAACACCTGATGAAATATTTGGCGCTTCATTCCAAGTTTTGTTTATTGGTCGCCAAACACTTAGTAAGTGTGCTGTAATTAAACAGAATTTCTAGTATATCTAGTCAGGTAGTATTTACATGGTTGTGCTTTGTTACCGAACGTTTTACTCCTCACAGGTTTTGCAGATCAACATTGCTGTTATTTGATGCAGTATAACATTGTGGTTTTTTTTGTTTTGCAGCTCCGACTCTTGCTCCAGGAGCCAACTTTTATTACGTCACCTTCATTATCACCAACACCTATGGTAGAGATGTGGACTTGGTGACCCATCTGCCATCTCCATTTAACAAGATTACTATTGTTAAAGACCAAACAGTTCGCTTGTCTGTCAAAGTACCCAAACAAGTTGATATAAACTTTGAAGCATTTGTGAGAGGAAGTGAAGAAAGGCTAACATTAAATGGAAAGAACGTGTACCCGGTAACACCACGTGATAGTTCACAGAAAGCAACTGTTCTAAGGCTTCCAGAATATTCAGGTAAAGACAAAGAATAAACAAATATTGAATGAGGTTGAGCGAAATATGAAGAATTAGCAAGTTTGAGTTTTCTTTACCTGCCAGACGCGGCGCTGAGGCGGATAACACAAACCGAGGAGATGGGTGAAAACCCAATTCAGGAATTGTTTTATTGTCGTTTAAACAAAATTTGAATATCAGCTTCCCCGAGTTCTGCTAATCTTTGTTTTGAGAAAGGTATTTCTGTTTGTTTGAATGTCTTGTTATTCCCCGTCTTCAGCTTCGTCTTGTGAGAATCGCGCGCGTGGTTGATGATGTCTCTGCGAGAGATGGTGGCTGGAATTATGACCTCTAGAGCGGGATAAATTCTCATCTCCCACGTCAATACGTCAAAACATCGAAATTGACGATTTAGCTTGTGGTTATCAGTCGATCAAATATCTCACCTTTTTTGAATGGCCTTTATATGGCCTTTATATACTTTATATGGCCTTCTTTTTAGCTTTCTGCTGTTTAGATAATTGTCATATTAACAACCACTGGCATTGAATCTTATTGGGAAATTGTTTTGGAGGAAAACTTTGTAGCTAATTGATCATGTTTATATGATAACGTAGCTGTTTTGTCAAAGCTAACATTTTTTTCATATTTTATATTTTAGTGTTCGTAGATGAAGGACTCGTAACGGAAAAACCAGCTAAACCTGCGAGTACTAAAGGTGTTGTATCGATTACCAGCATGATAAAATGTATTCCTTTTATTACATTTGAAATTATTGACGTGTTTAACAACTCAATCTATGAAAGCACACAAATAAACTTTGATTATCAAACTAATTCACCACATCTCAATTTTTTCCACTACAGTGGTGAATATTTTCCTTAACCCATTCCGTGGGTGGCTTGGGACCCACGGTGTAAGTGTTCTAGAACAACTTTTTCCGCACCTCCTAAACTAACTAGGCGGGTTGAGTTGTGTATGAACTATTTTCTGCTTCTTTCATTCTTCACGAAGCCAAAGTACGATCATGAACCGAGTATGTCGTACACTATGCTCAATGCCGTCGCTATTTTTAAATTAATCAGAACTATAACACAGATTGTCAGCTCATAGAAGTGAGAAGATGTTTTGAAGGTATTCTTGTTGTTAATTATTTAGCTCCCTTGTTCTACGTCAGATTCAGCATAACCAACAGACACGGTCGAGATGTTTTACTAAAGACTGGTTTGCCAGGCCATTTTTCATCCATGTCTCTTGTTAATGGACAAACTTTGTCTTTGACTATTCCGGTTTCAAAACCAGACGATATTGACTTCAGAGCATTCGATGTTGATTCAGAAGAGTTGGTTCCGATCAACGGACTACCTTTATATCAGATCACACCTGCAAGCGATACAGATGATCTTCATGTTTTGAACGTGGCGGGATTTCTGGGTATGTACTTAGCAAAGGTTGCACAAAAACACGTTTAGTCAAATATAATTGGGTTGTAAAAGCATTTACAGAAGTTGATAATAAGCTCATGACACTAATCACAAAAATTTTCCTTCGATCTGGACCCGACGTTCAACCTGCAGTAGAACCCCGCCTTACGGCCACCCCGTGAATACGGCCACCTCGATAATACGGTCACTTTTTTGTCGCAACAAATTAAACACTAATACGTTTTATAATAAAGTTACCCCGTTATTACGACCATATTATTTCGGCCCGTTGGTGACCGTATTGATGGGGTTCCACTGTAGTTCTAACCATTCCTTTTTTGTGAGTAATGATATGGGCATGTATCCCAACGGTCAGTCTTTCAATTTCAAAATTCTAATCAAACGATGGACTCCACGCTACCTTCAAACAAAACAATGTGATATAAGAATGCTGCCTGACACCTCCAACTCAAATGTTGAAGTTAAACTTGTACTTGTCGTGTTCATTCTTTCAAATTTTCACTATGCTCTAGATTTCAGTGTCTTGTAAAGGTGTAACACCTTTGAAGGTGTTACAACTTGATTTCTCCTAATTTATGGCACAATCGCACTTTTGCTATGTAATAAAAGCAAAGACAATGTTTATAAGTATTGATCTCAGTAGGTTTGCGTTTCTTGCGCTAAGATCTGATGGAGTCATAGTTTGCATATCATGGCAGTGAATAGAAAATAAGTTTATTTGTTTATACACTGTAGGGCCATCTCCACCAGCTCCAGAAACTCCAGTTCCACCGACTAAACCAAGTACAACGAAGGGTACTTGTAAATATAATATTTTATAGAAAATGGATGACTTTTTTCATGCAGTTCTTCTCAGATTATGGGGCTGTTTACAAGAGTCGGGCTAGCCCGGTTAACCGAACTGGCGGGTTTCTTTCGCATCTCATTGCTGCTTGAAAGTTTGTGTAAAATAATATTGGAAATAACATTCAGAATGCACTAGGCCCCAGCCTGTCCGAAAGTTAATTGAAATATTCTGCTAATAACCAGGGAACCTTTTCGTGACAATACTCGGTCAAGTTAACCTGGCTAGCCCGGCTCATGTAATCACCCCCTAATTTTTGGCAAGACCAGAATATTATATCTTATGAGAACGAAGAGTTGACCACTATTCTGCTGTTAGCCAATAGTGTTTAGTGAAGTTTATATCTATAACTCTAACACAAGTCATAAGATTATACAAATAACAATTATATACGATACGATAGGATGTAATAAATACCATGCACCACCATAGAATACAATAAGCAGGAAAGGAACAGCAGCAGTTATAGTAGCAAATGGTGGAAACACCACGACAGTCAAAAACGAATTCACGTGGCTCTTTAATTAAGGCGATCTCTTCGAAATGGGTTTTTCTGGTTCTGTCATGAAATGTAATTCGATAAAATGTAACTCGAATTGTAACTAAATGCTTTTATTTTTAGCTGCAACTGAAGCATCTACTGCTGATTCAAGCACAGTAGCAACTACAGAAGCAGTAACCACACAAGCAGTGACCACCAAGGCGACTAGCTCAGCGGTAACAACGCAACCTCCACCTCCTGAAACAACCGCCCGATCAACAGGTTTGGAAAAGAATTATATTATCAGTAATCAACAAGACGATGATCGTAGGACTGTCAATAGTGTTGTCCGGAGAATCGGGATATTAATGATAGTTCATTGTAAAAAATCAAAACTTTAATTCCTTGAAAGATTCTACGGGTGTGTAAGGGCGTGTGAAAAGCGTGTACTACAGTCTTAAGCGCGAAAAGCCATGCATGTGCCTTTCACAAACTATTTTTCATCATGTTTGTAGATGTGCCCGCCACTTTCTTCATTCCAGTGATAGTGGTGAACAGGTATCCTGGATCTATTCGCTTGAAGACGGATCTTCCAGCGCCAAACGCTTATTTCAAAGTTCAATCTGGTATACCTTTGAGTAAAGTCATTGGCCTGGCTACGGATCGTCCTGTCGTAATCAGTGCATTTAGTGTTATTTCGAACAAGAAACTTCTGATTAATGGATTGCCTCTCTTCGTGGTCACACCGGTTAAAGACAGGGACTCGACCATACGACTTGAAGTCTCCGACACCGAAGGTTAGTGACTAAAAGTTTCGAGTTGCATTATGAAGACTTGACAACAATGGACAATAATAGAAGCAACAGCGATGACAAAGATGACGAAATGACAATGACGACGGGGACAACGGTGACCATGACAATAGAGAGTTTTAGCAAAGAGTACGAGTACAACTACGAATACGAATACGAGATTCGACCGCCAGAGACCTGTGACGAAGAAGTCGTACCAGTAGTCGTTTCCGTTTTAAAAAAATGTTGCTTCAGTTGTAAACAAAAACGAATTGGTCTACTTTGTCTATAGTAAGTAGGTCACATTTCCTGTT
>JAODVM010281653.1:0-12205 GCA_025400095.1 Phenganax marumi | reverse complement strand
ATCAAGGTAACGGCCGCACCAGAGTCCACTAAGGCATCAATAGATTGCTCATGTATTTTACATGTTATAAAGATTGCATTCCCGAGTGCGGCACTGGACACTCGCTTTGTTTCCGTGTTCAGTTGTGCGGGCGGAGTCAACGCGGTTGTTGCCCCGCCCTGTTGGCGTTTCCCTGGTAACTACCAGCTTGAGACAATTCCGGATCAGGACTTTTTGCCCGACATTCTCTTCGATAATGTCCGACTTTGCCGCATTTGAAACAAGTAGCGGATTTCTTCCTTGCTACGTTCGGCGCAGTTGTAGCTTCTAACAATTTCTCCATTAACTTCGTCTGTTGCTCGAAGTAGGTACGTGCCCAAGCAGGAATAGTCTCGTCCCGTCTTGCGCCCACTGTATTTACACCAGCGGTTTCTTTTTCAACAACAACAGTGTCAGCCATATTGATTTTTGCTTCACGATTATTCTTCGCTTCAATTTCATGTAAACTTTCGAGCTTCAACGCCGTGGAAAGAGCTTCATCCAGTGTTTTTGGGCTTGTTTGACTAACCCCGAGGCGTAATTCCTTATAATCGAGTGCATTGACAAATTGATCGACAATTTCATCCTCAATAAACGATGGGTCGTTTCCCGGATATGCCTTTGTCGCCAATCGTCGCAAATTCGTAGCCAAGTCGACCAGCTTTTCTCCTTTCTCTCGTTTTCTCTGGCGAAACGCCAACTTGTGAATTACCCTCTCCTGTGGCGGAGTCATCTTCTTCTCGAGAGCGGCGAGTAGAGCTTGATAATCGGATTTTTCCTCGGTACCCAACGTAATGTACACAGATTGCGCACGACCTCGTAACGAAACTGCGAGTTGCTGACAACATTGCTCTTCATCCCACTGGTTAATATTAGCGCAAAGCTTGAAGTGGTTCACCCATTCTTCCCACGGCCCATCTCGGTAAATATCTGGTTTCGCTCGTGAATTAGCCGCCTGAATTTTCGCATTCAATGTCGACGTTGATTTCGCAATACTCATCTCATTCTCCATAATCTTCAAACGCTGTGTAAGTGACTCTACTTCTGCTTCCAATTCAGACATTTTCGCTGCCACCAAATGTAGTATATTTATTCTTAATGTAACTTTACAAACTGTCTAGGTAAATAGTTTTTAACAAAACTAAAAACAACTCTCTTCACCAAAAACTAGGTTGACGAAACCTAAAAATCGTTAATGCTCGCGCAAACGCTCGCGTTAATTTAACAGTTTAAATCTACAATTGATTCTTTTGACTCAACAACTGGTATAGCCAACATGCCCATTAATGCCTCTTTGGCATTTTGAGACTAGTCGTGAGAGCGGAACGTGACCCTATCCTATTGTTCAGCCCGTGCAAAAAGGTTTTGTTCTAATGGTAAAATGTTTGAATGGAATTAATGGAAATAGCAATTAACAGAAAGAGAAACGGGCTTGAAATAGTCTTCTCCACTCCCAATTAGCCAAACAACAGCCATAATTAAATTTCAGTCCTGCAACAACGCCACTGATCTCAAATTCTTTAAATGATGCAATTAAATTACGTTACAAATTGCTTAGCGTTCCAAATTTGCCAACGCACCGTTAGTAAACGTGTGAAGAAAATGGGCAAATATTGATGAATAATGCCGAAAACACGGCCGCTGTGGTTGATTTCTTTGCTAGTATTCCTATCTTGGCTTCAAAAGAACGCTGAGGGATCCAAAGAGTTTGGTAAGCATTGTGGTCTGTTTTCATAGATTTTAGTCAACGCATCATGCATAAACCAGCACCATAATCCACACTTTCATGCTTTTTGAAACGTCTAAATTTTGAAAATAAACATTGAAGCCACGCTCATCAACGTTGAAAATCTGCTCAGAAGCGTCATTGTACAATTAACCGTTGAATTTAGGTTACCAGTGTAAAATGTACCTTGATTGCACAGTTCCAGAACAGTGTGTAAGGTTGAAAATGATGATAATGCTACTTTCATTTCATAAAACTGGCAGCAGTTTTTTCTCACTTTTACCGTCAGAAAATTGCAAAACATGATTTTGTTTTTCTGCAGCAGACAAAAGTACAATTACAATGTCGCCGGAAACAAAAAGTAAAGCAACAACACTTAGTGCAACACCTGAAAAGCAGAGAGACATTTTAAAAACTAAAGAAAATGCCCAAGTGACAACATTTGAGAAGCAAATAGCAGTGACAACACCTGCAAAAGAAACGCAGATGCCGACCCTTCGACCGAAAAAAGAGGCTACAACACGTGAACCCGAGAAAACAGAGGTGACAACACCTGGAAGAGAAGCAGTGATGACAACCCTTGAAAAAGAAATACAAGAAACAACAAATGAAAAAGAGAGGGAGGGAACGACACCCAGAGCTGAAGCAGAGGTGACAACGCCTGAAGAGAAAATGGAAGGTACAACACGTGAAGAAACAAAAGGGACGGCACCTGAAAAAGAAGCAGAGACGACTACACGGGGAGAAAAAACAGAGATGACAACAAATGAAAGAGAAGATGAAGGAACAACACCTGGAGCTGAAACAGAAGTGACAACACATGAAGAAAAAACAGAAGGGAGACGAGTTGAAGAGGAAACAGAGGCAAGAAAACCTAGTGAAGAAACAGAAGGGACGACACCTGAGGAAGGAACAGAGGGGACGACACCTGAGGAAGGAACAGAGGGGACAGCACTTGAAGAAGAAACAGAGGGGAAAACACCTGAGGAAGGAACAGAGGGGACAACACCTGAGGAAGGAACAGAGGGGACAACACCTGAGGAAAGAACAGAGGGGACAACACTTGAAGAAGAAACAGAGGGGACAACACCTGAGAAAGTAATAGAGAGGACAACACCTGAGAAAGTAACAGAGGGGACGACACCTGAGAAAGTAACAGAGGGGACAACACCAGAGGAAGAGACAGAGCTGATAAAAGGCGAGTTTGAAATTGTAACAAAGCGTCTAGCCACACCTGCAACTACAGGTTTGTCTTTGAGTCCACATCATAATTTTGTTATTCGTATTACGCATACATTTAGTGACAAGGTGTAATTTATTGTTTTCAATATTGCATTGTTTCAGCTGTTCGTTTCACCGAATATCGTGGTATATGTCCATTAATTCCCCTCGGCAATGATTCTGGGTTCGAGGCTCGCAACAAATCCGTGTGTAAGCGCGAATGCGGAAAAAAATCGAACTGTTTGTTGGCAATCTACAATGGCAGAAAATCTAGATGCAACTTTGGGTCACGCTTATATTTCATGAGACCTTGTAACCAGACAGATGTTGTTTTCCAAAAAGGTACGGTCCAAAAACAGGCAGTCTAAAGCGTACGGTAAAAAAGATTTTGAAAGGTCTATAAACTTTAAGGTTTACTTTTGTCTGCAGGGGACCAATTAAAAATCGGAAATCTACCCATTGATATAAAGAAATGTTCATCTTAGCTCCATAGATAATTTGCCAATCCAACGGGGATAAAACTAGATACTACTCATAATGCAAGAGAGAAATAGTTGTATTTCGCACGCGAAGAAGTTGCAAGCGAAAGCCAGTTGCTAAAGTTCTCAAGTTAGAAAACTAAATTTAGTTTCCATTACATTATGATAAGTTTTTACTATTTAAATTCTCATTCTAGTCTTGGACTCAGACGAAAGAAAAGAAGTTTACGGTGCTCTCGCAGAAACTGATTCCGGATCCGGTCGCATCTCAAGTCAAGTTTATCTTGATGTTTGTACTGCAGTTTTCATTGTTAAAATTTTTGCTTTCTAAGATGCATTTTCTGGCAAATACACATTGAAGTATACTATAATGCATCTCACACTTTAAACTGTACCTGATTTTCATCGCTTACAGCAAGAGTTGATTGAATAAACTGTTCATCTGGCATGACTTTTGGTCCATTTTGCACTTGATGTGTCGATTAGGGGGTCAATTATGTTATTGACTGGTGAAGAACGAATGTTTCGCTTCTGTCTACTAACCGTAGAGTGATTTTAAGTATTTTAACCGTTCTGATTTTAAGTGAATATTAAGCCGAAGCCTTACTGTGCATGAAAATAATGGCTAAATAGCCTTATTGGAAGAAAACCTCACAAAAAATTAAAAAAGATCGCTGAAAACATTTCATAGTATGTGTCCGCTAGTCCAAAAAATAAAAACTTTTTGGAAAATGCTCAGAAACTAATGGGACAAGCAAGGCTATAGATTTTCGGTTTAGCCACTATGTTTAAACGTAACAGATTTCAATTTTTGACCTTAGGGCAGGTTATGATACATCGCAATTATCGTAATTCGCGTTCGGCGATGCCTTGATGCCTATGTTGTCCATTGGAATATATATTCTGTTTCATTGGTCAACAACAATGGATTGGGAATCATCGCTGATGATTTACGATATATGAAAACTAGGCTTTAGTCGAAAGGCCGATCCATTTCAACCGTATAGCCTGGTTCTCATAGTTATGCTGACGGTGATCTGCGATGTTCATTGTCCAAGGTCACTGATCAAACACAAGAGGGCCGCCGGCGACATATGAGGACCAGGCCTATCGCAGCGAACAGCAGGTATTTCCTTGTTGAAAAGTCGTTAGCTATGCTCTGGTGCTCACGAAAGAAAGCGATACGCTCCGGTACAATTGAAATGGAAAATGACCTGAAATCGCATGCTTTAATGTCAGCTAGTTACGTCATAAATTACCTTCAATTTCGTTCTTAATTGACTCAGAACATATGCAGTGACTGATGGAATGGCGAACGTATGGCCAACATGGAAGCTATTTTCGCTTCTGATTCTGTCAATTTGGTTGGAACGAAGCGTCGTGGAGTGTAGAGGGTTCGGTAAGCAAGGCGGTTTACTATTATGATAACAATTTTAGGGATACAGTGAACACAAATAAAATATTTGCGTTTGCTTGAGTGAAACCATTTGCTGCAGCATCATTGTTAAGCAATAGTAGAGTAAACTTTCTTTTCTGTTGCAAGTGTTCAATCCGCATGTATTTCGGTGAGTTCTTAATTTTTTCACAACAGCATGTCTGACGCAGGCAATAAACTAAACGGTGACGTTTATTTATCTATGTATTCCATGACCCGTACGCTGAACCAGAGCATTGATGCATCCATATTAGTCTAGCAGTGGCAAATGGGCAGCATGTTCAGCAATGAGAAATTTTATTGACTCAATATTACGTATAATATCTAGCAGATTCAGAATCAAATGTAATTTCTATATAGTATCTTTCTCCATTTTTCTTTCCCCAGTGAAATGGAAACAATATCCTTCAGACTGCTATTATGCAGGTCACAGCTTGGATGTCGTTTCTATTAATCCATATCCTTATAAAGCAAAGTTGAATGAATGCATAAAAGATTGCTTTATAAAAAGCGAGTGCAAAACCGTACGATATTCTTCTTGGTGGGGAACGTGCGATCTTTTAATTACTCCGTCAAGTAATATCAACTCGTGGACACCTTGCAAAGATGCACAGAAATCTGTTTTATATGCGAAAGGTGAATAGTGAGTGCTCACAAGCACACATTTAGTGTTCTGCATAACTTTGATGATAGCACTGGTTAGATAGATGGTGAATTATAAAACGTAATAGAATCTATGCGCATGACTCAAGCTCATGAAAAAAAACATAATAGTGACGTCAGTTTGGTCAGGCGACGGCTTATTTCATGCATAAATGTTAGGCAGTTATATAAAGTGAGCGCCCACCTTAGAGAAAAAAACTGTCGGAGAGGCCTGAAGGCTAGATATAATTAGTCATATAATTCATAAATAATAAATAATTAAGATTACAATATTTCCGTGTGTGTACCTGATTCTGAGTGAATCACATCATTCAATATGAGGTTAATGGAGTACTCAAGAGCTGCGTTATTCTAAACATTGAGCTCAGAATTTAATCTTGAAGGGATCGCTTAAATACTCTGTAGTTCCTTGAATCAAATTTTCAAATTCTATTTTTAGTGAACATAACTGACCCAGGATATGCAGATCCCCAGCTCTTGAAAATGTCTGGATCTTGTCAAATTTCAAGTCAACTTTACCTTGCTCTTTCTACAGCTTTCATTGGAAAAATTCTCCTTTACTAAGATATAATTGCTGGCAAATGCGCACTGCCTGGATATACTGTAATACATTTAAGCAAACTTCAATATCATAGCGTACCCTCGTACCACTGTTATAAGTTAAAGATCGTGCCAGATGCGCTCTAGGTGATATGCGTTTGATTTGGTGTACCATGACTTAATTTTGCAGAAGGGATAACGGTATTTTTCCAATGGAAACATTGGTTAATTTTACGATGGCGGATTTGTTTCAAGCCCTGTTGTGTTTTACAGCTACAATGCACTGATCGTCACCAAAGTAAATGTTCAAGTTGCTTTTACGAGAAATCGAAAAAAAATTTCACAACAAAGATATCAATCGTTTTTTGCACTGCCAGTCAATGAGTTTGTACTGCAACAGCACACACAGCGCCTAATCAGCTAAACAAAAGTTTATCGAGCACAGTCAACGATTCTAGAAGTTCTCGAATCGAAGGTGATTTCAGTGTTAACTTTTCCAGTCGTTTCTACGTTCTTGTGTAGATAGCGAAAACATTCAGAAACGCAGCAGACGTCGTGATTTGTTTTCTAAAAGAAGGCGTAACACCTTTTTGTTTCCAGATATCCTGCACTATGAGGATAGGGTCTCACATTCAGCATCAAATAACATAATGTACCTTTGTTCTTTTAACTCATTAAATCAAGCAGCTACTAATATAGCCAGGTGGGTAGGTTTTTCCCGCGACCAAGCTAAACGTTTATATCATTTCTTAGGAGTAAAAATTGCAAAAATTAACACTCTCATGTGACATTTTTTAGTTCGACGTCAAGTTTTTGATTCAAACAATTAAGTTACGTAACAAATTACCAAGGGAAGACCAAAAACCATGTGCGATCATTGATGCAAAATGTCGAAATCTCTGCCAGCATGGCTATTTTTATTCGTAATAATTTCAAGTTTATTGGGAACAAACTCTCACGAATTTAAGAAACTCGGTAAGGGTGACAATGCATAACTGTACAAAGTAAAAGCGCTGCACAATTGTACCTTTTACTTCTAAAGTGTTTATAAACTCGTTAGTCGGGTTGTACGAACGTATGCGTGAGTTATACTGATAGAATATTTCTTAATTCCTACTAGCCAGAGGTCAGGCGAACTATTAGCTAAAAGAAGCTTGCCATTTTAAAAATCATCTCGGACAAAGCATTATTTACGATTTATAGTTCAACGTTCAAACTAAAAATGTGGCTGTACTTTAGTTCCGTAGCTCAAAGAGGGATTGATCAGTTTAATCATTTAAGACGTATTTTCCCCGTTGCAAGCTTTGAACAAGTCTGACATGCAAATACAGTTTAGTTATAATAAACGTGATCAGGATCACTTCATGATTTTTTTTTAACATTGCAGATCCAAGTGCAATTAATTTTATCGAATACCATGGAATATGTCCGGCAACCTCGTACACTCCTCGCTATAGCTTCGACAGCTCTGACAAATCTGCTTGTAAGAGTCTTTGCTGGCAAAACTGGTGGTGTGCACTGGCGGTCTACAATGGCACAAGATGTCATCTTGCGCATGAATCACTTCGCATGAAATTTTGTTCCAGCACAGATGCTGTGTTTGAAAAAGGTACAACCGAAGCCCTTGAAATGGATAAGAATTTATTCCCGATTTAGGTGAAATCGCTATTTAAAATACCCAGTAGTTATAACAAATGAGTAATTGCATTAAAACAACGATATAATTTTGTTTGTAGTTGACACAGGTGACCCCCTACATGCTCAAGCTGAGCTCTTGGAAACATCTAATAAATCTTGCTCTGGTCGTGTTTCAAATCAGGTTTACCTTGCTGTTTCTTTAGTTTTGATTGTAAAGAAATTGTTTTAAATTACTGAAATATATCTCAAGCTCATGCACACTGGAATGAATTTTTTAATTTCTGTATGTCATTGATACAATCATGTTGAACAAACCTCACCGAATTTTATAGTTACTGACTCATTGTTTGACCATTATAAGCTACGCTTTCACTGGTGATTTCTCCCATTTCCACAAGTCTCAACTTTTTAAAGATCGTACGAGCATGCATTTAACTGGATTGGAGTCACTGAATCTATGTTCTTTAGTTCTTTTCTATCAATACATATTGCCTATTTGACAATACTTACACGGTAAAGGCGACTTATAAATCTCGTAGATTATTCAATATTATAGTTCTATTTTCAAAGAACTCATGCAAGGCGAGCTTGATGTCAATAAATAGAAATGCATGCGAACCCTAAACCTTCGATAGACATACTGCCAATATTTTCGGTAAACAAATGGAAAATACTGAAAATTTGGGTTTCCCGAATATTTTCTAATTCTTTGGCAATATGTAGCTAAATTTCGGAGAGTAGAACGTTATTCAATTGCCCCTGTGTCGGTCACTTGAGGCGCTAATACTCGACTTGTTTTCTGAAACGATTTTTTTAAATATGAAGTATATAGAAAGACTGAGTGAAGCAATAAATGTACGCTACTTCGAGTCTTTTGTTCTTGGTTATCTTGCATGGAAATAGAATACATCTTCCGCCTTTCTGTAAACTTTTTTGATATATGTTGAGAACATTCTTTTTGCATTGTATAAAATTTCGTCTATTACGGGAAAAAGATGGTAAAACAACATAAAAGGGAAATTCTAGCCAATGTGAATTTCTATTGAATAGCTCAAATGACAGCATTAGACGTATAAACAGCTCAAATTGGATATGAAAGAGCCACAAGTTTATTAAACCTTTATACAATATCATGATGCAGTAGAATGTATGGATATTTTACAGTACACTCCAGCGTAATGTTGCCAGAGCTGCCTGTGTTTATTGATGAAAGATTTTCAGAATGAAAGTTGTGGAAACGGCAAGGCAAACTTGACTTGAAATACGACAAGATCCAGAAGTTTTCAAAAATTCAGCTTTATGTCTTGGGTCATCTTTGTCCACTAAAAGAACATTAATTAACTATCGATATTTATTGAGTAGTAAATAAATTTGAAAAGCCAATGAATAACTGCGACTATTTTCAATGCACCATTACAACCCGTGCTGTTAGAAACTCTAAACTTAATCAATATGGAAACTTTTGTCAAAAGAATGTCAATGGCGGCAGTTAAAGCGTCATATAGTCTTTTTTCAAGCCGAAAAACATCAAAAGTGACCCTGAGACATTCTTCAAGTAAAAATCTAAACTTAAACACGTTACCGGTGGTGCGCGGCGTCATCACTGTGTTTACTTGCTTTATTTGTGACATTACTGTCTTGCGTATCTTCTTGTACGCTACCAAAAATACGAGAAAAAATTAGCATAGGCCAAGGAACAACAATATTTCAATGGACATGAGCTCCTAGAATTAAACTATACCCTTTGCATATACAACAGTTTTATCGGATTTACACGGTGCCCAAGAAAAGAGCTTGTTTGCCGGGGTAGTTGACAACCAGCAATGCATTTTGGGAATCGAATAATGTGCTCGTAGGCACTTGGGATCTTGAAGGCAATGTCTTCTGCAACCATATTTAGTGATCTCAGCAAACTTCGCGTAATAAGCCAGGTGATAGCAGGCTGGTGGATAGTATAGCCATTGCACTATAGAAGAAGAAGGATATAGACGTGTAATCATTTTAAATATTATAGTGATCATTATTCGAACATGATTGTGCTAATGTCTTAACAAAGAATGGAAAGTTCAATCGCCAGATTATATCAAGAGCAATGTTACTGCTAACTCTAGATATAAAAATTCATTGTTCTTTAATTTGCGATCAAGTCAGGTTCGCTACAAACTTCATTAGAGGGGAGAATAGTCGAGGAAAAACTCCTTCAGAAACTATGGTTTAAATTTTCAATTCATAATTATAGTCAAGCAACATACCAGAAGTCACAAATGTTGCCTCAGGTGTTTTTTCGGGTGTTGTCGCTTCCCCTTCTGAGATGTCCTGGTCAGATGTTGTTAGTTCTGTCGTTTGTTGTTGCGTATATGTGTCATTTGCTGTGAAAAGTACGGCTGTTGTCACTTCTTCTGGCGAGAAGGGTCTCGTAGGAATAAGTTTGGTGATCACTGCAGAAAAATTGTAGAAAGGATTAGTTCACTACATAGTGATTGCACTTTGTAAAATGCTTTAACATTCCTCTCAAAGGGAAAACGTCTGCTATATTATTTGCATATGAACGACTAATTGTGATGACATCGACTTGAATAACTGAGGGAGAACATGCGTGATGTCGATGCTACAAAATACTGCACATGCAGCGTCTTTTTGAAATTATTATTATTCACCTTTTTCATACATAATAGATTTTGCTTCAGATGAACTGCACGGTGTCTGAATTTTGATTTCAATCCCTGGAAGTTTTACAAGAGAGCATTGCTCCCAAAAAGAAGTATAATGCATGGTTTTACACTGACTGTCATTTAAACATTTCCTTTTACAATCAGATTGAGGGATATCATAGAAGGAATTTAACTGGTAATCTTCACTTGGCTCATAGCAGTCTGGAGGAAAATACTTCCATTGAACTAAAAAAAGAAAAAAGAGACAGTACTTAGCCTATCGAAAGAATCATGCAAGATCGTGATAATTAAGGGGTCCTTCACCAGGGCTAATTTCATTGTTATTAATGTTGACTTTAATATGGCTGCAAAAATTGACAGGAAAAATATTGTTAACCTCTTTTCTACTGCAAATTGAGGATAAATCAAAACAACACACATTACACAGACTAAAAAAAACCCAGTGAAGGAAGGTGTTGTCTGAAGTGAACAAAGTGTGGCACGTGCAGTCGAAAGGACAAGCGCCCTCTCACCACTGAGGTTGGTGGCTCGAACGGCTAACCAAGGATTTAACGTGGAAGAGTTGTCAACAGTTCGCCGAAAATTGTGGGTTTTCTTCGACTACTCTGATTCCCTTCCGCAGAAGAGTTAAAAGCTTGGGCTTAACCTGCATGTAAATATTATATGAATCATTTGTGAAACTATTTTCACGCAATGAAAGTAGAAGAACGTACGTCGCATGGAAGACTGCAACGTTGTGAAGCAGAAACTGGACTGCCCGGAGAAAGCGTGCGACTATCGTCAGAGACAGAGTAGTTGACGAACTCTTTTCATATATACGAGAAAGTAAGCCGCCCGCGCTGAGAATCGAGCAGCCGACCTTATTGAACCGAAAATAACTCCGCTGGCGCCACCAACTTTTTCGATCGTAGTGGAATAGAAATGAAAAAATAGATGTGCACACAGAATGTTTTTAAAATACTCCCGAGTTAACTATCCGAACACTGCATGGTGGGTAGTTGATACGTGCAAATGATATGTAAACCCCATCAACAAGATTGTATGACTACCGCAACTTACCGAATTCTATTGATTTCTTGGCGTTTGTTTCCAGCCAAAATAAACCCAATACAATTAAAAACTGCCATTTCTTTGACATTGTTCATCAATGATCGCAAATGGTTTTTAAGTTTGCTCTACGCCATTAAATCCAGAACGCAAGGCTTGGCGATTAAGTATATTGTGACGTAATTTAATTTGAAAAACAGAAATCGAAGTGCGATCAGGTCGATCAGGATTGAGTAATTTTATAATGCATTTCTGTAAACCGTTGCAATTGGTTTTAAATGAGTAATCAAGTTTCAAGATGTTCTCTGCCTGTCGATATTTAGATCATTTTTCTCTAGTCTGCCGTGCGTACCGTAGCTTTCACATTTGATCGGCTGTTCTGTACTTACCCATTGAAGCCTGCACTTTAACGGCAAAAAGCTCGTTGAAAACATAGACAGATACAACCAGGAAACGTTTCACATTTTATAGTTGCTATCAACGGCTCAGTAGATGACGTGCAACTAGATTGACTGAATTTTGCGGCGGGCAGTTTTGCATCGCATTTATTGCTGCCTCCCCTCAGGGAGGCAGCACACTATTTTTGACGTGGCTTTGAGATAACTCGCGCCCAGTCCCTTGACCGAGTTATGTAAAGTCGACCTAAATCTCGATTTGTTGAAATTTTTGAGGTGAGTGTCGGCAAAACCGGGGGGGCGACCAAGAAAATTTTTGATATGATATCAGTTGCGAGTGGTTGCGAGTGGCAGTATAATTTGTTATACTA